>RJWM01044032.1:0-13467 GCA_004363535.1 Dasyprocta punctata | reverse complement strand
CACTAAGCTGAATAGCAGTATGTGCCTATGTTGGTATTTGCCTGCCCCATTGGAAGACTCATTTATTCCTCCATTTCCAGGGAATGTAAAGAGATGAGCAAGGGCCCGGAGGAGCTTTGCTATAGAAGGGGTCTACACGGAGGGATATGGGCACTGAGGGAAAGCAAAGAAGGTTTTCTGGAAGATGATTCACTAAGCTGACATAGCTGGGGGGAGAACGTGGGACAGTTAAGGACAAAGAACCATCCGGGGAGAAAGAGCAGTAAGCGAAAGCATCTAGAGACCTGGCACTGTAGTCACTCTGAAAAGCTGATCTTTTCTGCCAATAAGCAGCGAAAGCAGAGTATTTAAATATCTTTCTTTCTCTTCCTTCCTTTCTTCCTTCCTTTCTTTCTTTCTTTCTTTCTTTCTTTCTTTCTTTCTTTATTTTGTGCTGGGGAATCAAACCTAGGGTCTCATGAATGCTAAGCACGTACTCTATCTCTGAGCTACATCCCCAACCCTTAGTGAATCAGTTAGTTTGAAAAGTACCAGGGTGGGTGTGTAGCTCAGAGGCAGGGTGCATGTTTAGCATGTGCAAGATCTGGGTTCAATCCCCAGCACCTTCCCCTCAATTATTTATTGTTTGTGGTAACTCTCCCCAAAGTGTTAACGTCACAGAAGCAGAGATCTTATGCATCTTGCCGCCCAGTGTATAACTCCAACAGCACTTAGCCCTGGTGTGCTGGTAAATTTTTAACAACTAACTCTTAAGAAAAGGGAATGGAAATCCTGATTAGTAAAGTCTGCCAGTTCCCATTGTTGCCAGAGGATTCCACGTGCTTTTGGTCTCACCCAAAGAATTGGCTGGGACCACCGGTGAATTGTTACACACAACTTTTATTCAAAGTTAAAAAATAAATTCAACATGAAGGAAGAAAAGGAAAATGTGTAAAAAAGTGAAATAAAAGAAGAGGAAGAGTGCAGAAAAGAGAAGAAAGGAAAAGACACATCTCACCAGCAGATCATGGCACTGCAGAAAGAGGAGGACAGTGGAACACACAGACTGTAGGTAGCAGTGGCGATGGAGTTGATGGTTGCAGCTTTTTATGTCCTTCCGGATCCAGTCTGTAGGAAGCTACTCTCCCACACATCCTGGCTGTGACTGACAAGTCACATCCTGTCGTTTGGTCTCAGGAGGGGCCACAGCCAGAGTGAGAGATCGCTGACCCATGTTGCCAATGGCTGCCATCTTTGTTGTCCTCTTTCTGATGTCAGGTCCAGGCCATCCCACACAGAACCACGCACATGATCCCTGCGGTGACAGACAGATCTCTGTGACTGACAAGCTGCACCTGATTATCCAGCTGCTTTCCATGCTCTAATCTCCTGCTTCAACATGATGTCGGTGCTCAAAAGATTGGGGACTTCCACTGTGGGTGCAGCTGAGGTGTAGAATACGTTCTTCGCATGCTAGAAGACCTGAGTTTAATCCCTAATAATCCCAAATAAAAAGTCTGAGGTCTTGGATATCCAATTTTGGAACTGAAACTATTGAGTCTATACCTTTTTTTCTGTCCGCCTATCCATATCTATTTCATATATTATGGATCCTCTACGGTACAGAGAATAGTTTCCTTTGTATCTTCATTTAGTGAAAGAAATTATCTAGCTATCTAGGGTCACCTTTCTAAGTGCTCTCATCCCATTCATAGAAGGGAAGTCCTTATGACCCAATCAACCCCCAAAATCCCCACCTCTTAATACTATTGCATGGGCAGTTAAGTTTCAATACATACATGGCGGGAGGGGCTTGACACAGACACTGCACCTCCCTTTATCACTGTTCTTACGCACTTTCTGGTTGCTGAGACACAACACTCCGCCCACAATTTAAACAGGAGTTTTATTCTGGCTCACACTTCAGTTCACAGTCAACTATCTTGAGGGCAGGACAGCATCGCTGATATGAATGGTAGAAGAGAAGGCGCTCACAGCATGGCAGCCAGGAAACAGATAGAGGTGGTGAGACGGGGCAGGAAGCAGACAGAGAAGAGAAGAACCCCCCAGGCCACATCCCCAGTGGTCCAGTTCTTGTGAACAGACTCCACCTCCTGAAAGCAACTCAGTTATAAACTCCCATAATCCGTTCACTTTTAAATAGCCCCACATGTAAGCACCTGAGATGCTTAGGGGACATCTAGATATAAACCATAACATCATTTAGTGGAATAACCACAACATGTGCTGTGCTACATTTGTCTCTATGTGCACATAGAAATTAAGGTGAGAAGGGGAAGCAGTTATTGTTTTGTTTCAATGGTACCTTATTAAGCATGTTTTGGTCTTTACTGTTGTGGTTTGGTTTGATTTGGTTTGATGGTGGTGGTTGGTACTGGAGATTGAACACAGGATCTTTATACTGAGCTACATCCCTATCCCTTTTTATTTTGAGACAGAGTCTCTTAAGTGGTTAAGTTGTTAAGTTATCCAGGTTGGGTTCAAACTAGTTACCTGCTTGCTACAGCAGCCCAGAGCACTGGGATTCCAAGTGTGAACCGCCACATTGGCTTCCTCCCTTTTTTTATATTCAGCAATGCATCATGGAAGTGACCCTGCTGCCAGGTCATCAAGTTCTACCCTTTCTGTGTCCCCAGTCTTTCACTGGAAGATCAGAGTTGTGCTGTCTAGCCTGGACAGGTGACCACTGAGCCCTTAAAATGCAGCTATTGGATCTAAAAGGATGAGTATATAACTTTATCCAGTTATTCATTTTAATTCAAAAATTGATACTCAATGATACAGTTGGAAAATGGTTAGGCACAGTAGAAACAACTTGTTTATGTGAGTCTTATTTTTTATTTACGTATTCTTATTAGTGCCTGTTTGAAGTACACAGTGTCTACAGTAACTCATTCACACACATGTTTAAATATCACACTGTTTCTCTTATGTGTGAAACCCAAAATATGAATAGAAAGCAAAATAAAGTAGGTAATAGGAAGCAGAGAGATAGATCTTTTTCAAATGGAGAGAGGATCAAGAGATGTCAAAAAGAAGGGAGGAGAGGGAAGGAGGTGAAAAAAGGAATTAAGATTTATTATGTACATGCACCAACTCCACACTAGACATGTGAACCTTTCTAAACTGTAAATTTCATGACTTCTAAATATGAATCAAGTGATTCTTGTAAGAATTTAGTAGTATTTGAATTGAGATGCAAAATGTTTGTAAAGTACACACCAGATTTTGAAGATGGAGTTTGAAAAAAATGTACAATATTTATTTAGTACAGTTGACTTCCCTTATCACTGGGAAATTTGTTCCAAGACCCCAGTAGGTATCAGAAACTGAGGGTCATACTGAACTCTTTATATACTGTTTTTCCTGTATGTACATCTGGGATAAAGTTTAATTTATAAATGAGTCACAATAAGAGATTAACAGCACTAACAACAAAATAGGACAATTTTAACGGTATACTGTAATAAAAATTATGTGTGTGATCTCTTTGCCTCTTTCTCTTCCTCCTCCTTCTCCTTCTTGTTATTCCTCTATCTGTCTCTTTCTTTCTCTCTCTCTCTCTCTCAGAAATGGTTACTTGAACACAATATGGTTCAATTACGGTAGATCTGAGAACTGCCATAGCCACTTAGTAACTAACAAGAGGGTAACATATACAATGTGGGTGCACTGAGTGAAGGAATAATTCAAATCCCAGGTAGGATAGATCAGATGGTGCATGAGATTTTGCCCCAACCGAACCACTTTTTCTACCCCTCTTCAGTCGGTTAGCCACCACTATTCTACTCTGTTCTTTGATGAGAGGAAATTTTTTGTCCCCTAAAATGAATAAGAAAGTAGCCAGCACAGAATATAGAACATTAAAAGATACAATTCTCTTTTTTTTCTTAAGACGCAAGTGGCTTCTCCAAACTTCCTCAGTCCTAGAGCGTAAACTTCTGCCCACCCCTACCCCACCAACCCAGATAAATGAAAAGAATAAGTGGATGTTGTCGCCAGGATGCCAAAGTGTGCCTTCATTTCCCAAAAGAAGTCCGGGAGGTGGTGGGTGGGTATCCAGGAAGTGATGTCTATTGTCTCATTGATTCACTTGCCCCACTGTTCCTCGTTGTAAAAGAACCTAAACACCTGTGTGGGGTGAGATGGTGGTTTAGGTGATGTGGCTCCTCTGTCTCTTTGGAGCTAGCTTTGAATAAACCTTCTGATCACAGTAAACAGCCTTCTTTGATTTGGTCAGCAGCAAACAAGCACACTTGAGCACATAGTCCTAAGTGTTCAGTAACAAGAGCACATGCCATTTGCTTTTCTCTACCTGACTTACACACTTAACACAGTGACCTCCAAGCAACTGCTTTTACCCATACTGTTTACTTGTTTTATAGGCAGCTATACTAGATAGAAATGAATATTCAGTCAGAGAGGGACTGGACTCAAGGAAGTCAGCACAAAAGTAAAGACATCAGGACCGGGGATTTAGCTCAGTGGCACAAGTGCCTGCTTGGCAAGTGCAAGGTTGTCAGTTTGATCCCTGGTACCAAAAAAAAAAAAAAAAAAAAAAAAGTAAAAACATCAGAGTTGTGGTTGGAGATGCATCAGAAGAAGACCAGGCCTCAAGATAAAGATGCAATGGCCAGGCCTACATGTCTCCCTAAGAGATAAGCAGTAACTTGGAATTAAACTGTATCTGCACTGTAATAAATCCAGATAGACATCAGTCACCCAGGGTGGTGACCAGAGTAGCTGGACTCATTCCATACCAAAAATATCTTTGTTTTTGCTGTATATGTTTGCTACGTGTCTCCTTTCCTTATTGGATGGATATTAGCTAAACAGTTATAATTGTAATCCTGTAGGTTGATGCACCCACACTGTGCCTATGTTGTATAAATTACCCCTGACAAAAGACCTCTGTGGCAACCCACTTTTGGGTCCCATCCTGTCCCTCAGGAGCTCTCTCTCAAATAAACCTTTCCTGCTCTTAACCTCCCTTGTCCCTTGGAATTCATTCTTTGACATTGTGGGGACAGTGAACTTGACACATTTGACATCTAACAGGTTGGGAGTTATAGTTCTCCCATATTGAGTGGGCCCTGTGTGCATGGGAAATATCTCAGAAATCAGGGAGACAGACCTCAACTCTGGATTCTGTTTCCCCTTAGCCTGACCCCGGCATCCAGGCTAATCTGACACAGATGGGGTTTTTACATCACTGGGGACTGAGTCCTCAGAGCCCCTCCCCCACCTTCCCGGGACAGAAATGGAGCAGCAGCTTAAAGACAATGAAAGATCTCAGTTACTAATAATGCCATTTCTGGGCTAGATTCCTGCATTCCTGGGGTTGGGTGTGGGGCGCAGCATTCCAGCCAGCTCCACAGAGCTGGGCAAGCCAGGCGTTTCAGGAGCTGAAATCTCTGCTCAGATCCTGAGGGCTCTGAGTCTAGTTTGCTTAGGAAAACACCCACTGGCTGTAGCTCTGTGGTGCAGCTCAGGGCTTGTCAAAAACCCTGAGATTGATCCCCAGCACCACGCGACTAAAAAAAACAATGAATACAAAAATAAAAACTTCATCTATGCTCAAGAACAAAAGCCAGCCCCGCTCTAGGATGCTACATTTGAAAAAGAGCCCCATGAGGTGACTTCTATATTTTATCTTCTCTTTAAATTTTTTTAAAATTGAAAACGATATATATTTATAAGTCGCAGTACAATGCACTGATAAATGTCTATACTGTGCAGTAATCAATATAAGCCCATGAACATATCCATCACCGCCCCTGCTTTTTCTGTGTGATGAGTGTTTGACTATTTTAAAGTCACTAAATTTAAAGCGGCGCAGAGAAAATAAGGGCGAGAGAGATAAGGAGGAGGCCTTTAATGCGGAGGGCGTGGGAGAGCTTTAGGGGCGGGGCAGGGCGGGGAGGGGGGTGTAAAGCTCTCAGCAAGAACAGAGGCATGTACTTGCCTTTATCAACTTTGGCTGGGGGAGGAGTTTGGGGAGGTGGGCAAAATGACATATTGACAGGTGATTTGAGGGAACATCTGCCTGTGTAAAGCAGGAGACAGAATGATTTACTGGGGTCTGGGGGTGGAGGCTTGGTGGGTTGTGGAGTCTTGGGATTGGAGAGGGCTTGGTGCAGGCGCAAAAGGGAGCGGGAGGTTTATCTCTGGAATGAGAAGGAAAACATGGAGTTTACTCTTGGAGAGCTAAGTTGTTTCTCTGGGTCCAGTACCAAGTTGGGGGGATGCTAAGCCCCAGGCTCGCAGAACCTATCAATGAGAACATTATCTAAATGTACTGGCTTAGCAATTTAGAAATATACAATACAATATTTAATAGCAACCATGTTCACCATGCAATGTGGTAGAACACTAGAATTTTCTTCCTAACCTAAAGTCTGCATCTTCGGTCAGCACCCGCCTTTCTGTCTTCCTTCCCCTACCCACAGACTCTGATAACAGCCATTCCACTCTTCTATAAGTTTGACTTTAGCTTTCCCATATAAGTGAGATCTATGTTACGTATCTAGCTTATATCATTTAAAAACAATGTCTTAAAGTTTATCCATATTGTTGCAAATGACTGAATTTCCTTCTGTATGGTATTCCTATGTACACAAGTATTACATTTTTCCCCATCTTTTCCTCCACTTGTTAAGAGCTGGAATATTTAGGGCAGTTGTGTGTGTGTGTGTGGGTGTGTGTTGCTGAGAACTGAACCCAGGGCCTTTGCACTGAACTGCATTCCCAACTCTTTTTATTTTTTTATTTTGAAGCAAGTTCTGCAAGCTGTCTAGGCTGGGCTTGATCTTGAGATCCTTCTCCCTCTGTTCTTCTGAATGCTGGGATTATAAGCATACACCATCATATACAGTTAAATCAATTTTGCTTTTATTGCATATTTTCTATTCTTTTCAAAAAAACTTATTAGTCCACGTTTTCAGTACAGGATTATTACATTCCTTGTGTGGAGCTGGTACATGAATATAACATGTCTTAATTCCTTTTTTCATCTCCTTCCCCTCTTCTTCCTCCTCACCTCCATCTCTTGATACTTTTCCCATTTGAGAAAGATCTCCCTACTTCTTATCATCTACCTTTTATCACAACAGGGTGACTATGCTTCATGGTAAATGCATTGTGTTTCTCAAAATAACTAGGAAAATATATTTTAAATGGCTCACCACAAAAAAAAACAACTAAGTCAGGCATGGTGGTACACACGTATAATCCTATCATCCAAGAGGGTGAGTTAAAACTCAACCTGGGTAAATTTTTTGAGGCTTTTTCTCAAAAAAAAATTAAAAGGACTGGTGATATAGCTCGGTAAAGACCCCAGATTCAATCCCCAGAAAATAAAATAGGTGAGAGAGGTGATGGAAATGCTAATTAATTTGATTTAATCATTTCATAGATATATATATCATAACATTTCATTGTACCTCATAATTGTATAGCTATGATTTGTCAATTATGAATAATGTTAATTTTTTTAAATTAGGAGTTGGGAGGGCTGAGAGTTTGGCTCAGTGGTTTAAGCGCCTGTCTGGTAGGCGTGAAGCTGTGAGTTCCATTCCTGGTGCCAAAAAAAATAAATAAATAAATAAATTAGGAATTGGGGTGCAGCTCATGGTAGAGCATTTGTTTAGCAAGACTGAAACACTAGGTTCCATCCCCTGCAGTGCAAAAATAAATGCATAAATACTTACATAAATAAACTAAATATACATTATGATGTAAAGTAAAGCAACAAAATTCTAGAAGTGGATGAGCTCTCAAAATAAATTTTCGTTACATGGATGGATGGATGGTTAGATGGGTGGTTGGATGGATGGATGGTATGGTAGATGGGTAGGTGGGTGAGTGGATGGATAGATGAATGGATGGATGGATGAATGGCTGGATGGATGGATGAACAGATGGACGGATAGAAGGATGGGTGGATGAGTGGATGCTGGATGGTAGATGGGTTGATGAATCAATGGTTAGAGTCCACAGGTTTGAAGGAGAACAGGTGTGAACTCTGCAAGACAATAAGCAAGAGAGCACAGCTGGTTGGAAAGGAACATGATATCAACTTGCTGATATGAGACCATTTGGGTAACTTCCCAAGCAGGTCAGAGAGACATTATAAGGTCTTGCAGGATGAGTACTTATTTAAGTTTGGAGAGGCTGGGAAGAGGGAGCGGAAAGAATCAGCATGCATCTTGGGCTTGAAGGAAGGACAAGTTAGAATAAAAGGAACATAAAATACACAGATAGAAAGTATGTGTGCATGGAGGATGTATAGGTTTCCTCAGGCTGCTAGAATAAAATACCACAGACAGAAGAACTGAGGCTTACTTCCCATAAATCTGGAAGCCAGAAATCCAAAAGCAAGCTATCTGCAGAGTAGATTTTTATTTAGGAGTCTCTCCTTGGCTTGCTGACAGCGCCTTTTCACTGTATCCTCAACTGGTCTCTTCTCTGTGTGGAGAGAGAGAGAGCTCTGGCGTCTCCTCTCTCCCACGCCATTTATTTATTTATTTGTAGTACTGGGGATCAAAGCCAGAACTTTGCACTGAGCTACATTATTATGTTTTGTTTTGTGCTGTGTTGTGTTGTGTTGTGTTGTTTTGTTTTGTGACAGGGTCTCCCTAGGTTGCCTAGGCTGACCTCAAACTTGCAGTCCTCCTGTCTCAGCCTCCCAAGTAGCTGCAATTATAGACATGCACCAATACACCCTCTATCTCATCTTCTTATAAGGACACCCTCCTCTCAGATTAAAGTCCCACAATCATGACCTCATCTAACCTCAATTGCCCACTAAAGGACCTATTTCTAAATGCAACCTGGGACCTGTGGATACCAAATGCACAGATGTTCAAGCTTCCTTATATAAAATGGTGTAATATTTGTACAAAACCTACACACCCTCTCCCATATACTTTAAATTATTTCTAGCTGGCTTATAACACCTAATGCAACATAAATACTGTTGTTATAGCTCATTGTTTAAGGATTAATGACAAGAAAAGAATGGCATGTCAGCATAGGTGCAATTTTTTTTCAGAATATCGACCCACAGCTGGTTGAATCCAAAGATGCAGAGCCCCCAGATATGAAGACTCAGCTCTACATTTCTATGGAAGTCAGGGTTTCAGCATATGAATTCAGTGGGGGGCACACTTCAGTCCATCACTGAGGGGTCATGAGATGGCAAAGGTAGCAGGGTCCACATCCTGCAGACAGAACCAAGCATATAATTTGCAGGGCCCAGTGCAATACAAAACTGGGAGGTCATCGCTCAAAAACTGTAATTTAGAAGACACCCAGTTTTTGTCCACTGTATCTCAATAAAATTGGAAAGAAAATGACAGAGACAGCAAAAGCATTAAACCATGCCAAAGCTTCCTGGATGACTTTATTTCCAACCAAGAACCAGACTGTGTCTTGGAGTTGTGAGAAACCATGGAAGGTTTCTAAACTGGTCAGTGACCAGATATGAAGGGTGATTGTGAAAAGATGGATCCAGGGGAAAGCTCAGGTCTGACACCAGCCACACAGCCCTACAGAATACTCTTCCCAGAGCCCTCTTTCTCCTCTCTCGCCATCATAAACTGTCATCCACTCTTCTCCAAGGCGCCTCTGGTAGTGTTGGTTCCCTTCCCTCCATCCCACCACGGCAGCTCCAACTGGACTTCCTTGATTCACTCCAGTGACCCTTCACCTGCCCCTTTGCCTCTAGGACTTCCCTCCCAGGCCTTTATTCCAAGGCCTCCTGGGGTATTTTCCTCCCTTTCTCTCCTCCTCCTCTTCCTTTGGCTCCTCTTCCTTTTGGTCTCCCCTTCCTTGTGCTCGAGTTTATAATACTCCTGCCTCAGGCTCCCAGAGTGCTGGGATTACCGGAATGTAAATCCACACCGAGCTTCTACTGCTCTGTTTAAAACTCCCTAGCACCTGTGCCAACTTCTTAGAACGCAGTGAAATTCTTTCTGGCGTATTGCATCCCCTTGCTCAGACTCCAGGTAGGCATTCTGCACAGCCCAGCTGTCAAGAGGCTGCAACCAGACCTTGCCACATCCCAACTCTCACCCTCACCAGCTGTGCAAGCTGGGACGAGTCACTTCACCTCTCTGCGCTTCAGTTTGCCTCCTTTGAAACATGTGCAATTCCTGGCCATTCCAGCAGTGCTCCCTGGACCAGAGACATGCGCATCCTTTGGGAGTTTGTGGGAAATGCACATTCTGAGACCTGCCCTGGAACTAATGAGTCAGAGTCTACACTTCTGCATGATCCCCGAGTAACTCACAGACACACAGAGTATGAGAAGAAATTCTGGTGAGAGTTAGAGGTAGAGTATCCTGTCCAGAGGTTTTCTTCCAACTTGGCACATATTCAGTGTTCGGAAAATAATTGCTAGCATTTTGATTGCTGTATCTCTCTGTCCACTCCAATAATATGCCGTTAATCACATTTTCCAAAAAATAAGTATTTCTGAACTATCTTAGTATTTCAAAATGCTTCTCCCTCATGTTTTTATAGGACCAGGAGTTATTCTTCTGCTATAAACCTCCTCTCCTCCCTTCTCCTCTTCCTTCCTCTTCTTTTCTCTTCCTCTTCCTCCTCCATCTCTTTCTCTCTCTCCCTCTCTCTCTCTCTCTCTCTCTCTCTGTCGCTCCTCTTTTTGTTTCACTTGAGGCAGTCTCATGATGTTGCACAGGCTGATCTCAAAAAAGGCTCAAGCTACCCTCCTGCCTCAGCCTCTCAAGTAGCTGGGACTACAGATGAGCACCTCTCTGTTCTTAAAATCACTCCTATGTCAAATAGGTTTAGGAAATATACAATTGAATGGGTTCCCTCTTTTGTGAGATGTTTTCTTTCCCTTTTCTCCTTTTTTTTTTTTTTTTTTTGGTACCGACAGAGTCTCACTATGAAGTTCGGTCTGGCCTTGAACTCACTTTGCAGCCCAGGTTGGTCTCAAACTCACAATGATCTTCCTGCCTCAGACTCCCGAGTGCTGGGATTAAAGGTGTGTGCCACCACGCCCAGCTCCTCCATTTTTTTTAATGCCATGCTGAGAATTGAACCTAGGGTCCCATCTAAGCCTCTATCACTGAACTACACCCCCAGCCCACATGGGAAGTTTTAACACACATTCTAAGCCTCTATCACTGAGTTACACCCCCACCCCACATGGGAAGTTTTAACACACATTCTAAGCCTCTATCAGGAGCTCAGTGGCTTTCCAAAAGTATTTTCTCATGTTCTTTTCTCCAAGGGAACATGGTCTGGACAGAATAGACTCATTCTGAGCAAAGAAGCTACCATGATTCTCTTAGGGGTTACTGAAAATATTTTCATTGCTTTTAAAGTCAGAAGAAAAACAATACATTCAACCCAACCTGAAAATATATTTATTTTTATAGCAAAGTAGTGGCAAAATATAACTTGTAACAAGTTTTATGGGGAAACAACCCAAGTGACTATGACCTACAAAAGTCACAATGTAGTTCTGGGTCTGAAAAACACTGGAGTGGGTTTTCCTGACACCCAAGGCTGAGCCTGGCAACTGACCCCACACAACTATGGGTCCCTGTCTCTCTGGGAATCCAAGAAGGCTAAATCAAAGGCCCAAGAGCCAATCGGCGCCTGGGAACAGGCCAGAGGACCCTTCCCAGCTCCGCCCGCACTCCAAGGGATTAGGCCAATTGTGCACATTTGATACCTACAGGGTTTCAGCCACCTGGCTTCCTAGCCCTAAGAGGGAGGTGTTGGACATGTCTGTGGGCTCAGCCAGGGGGCTGGACCGAGGGCAAGGAGTGGCCCCCACAGCTCCCTGCTGCAGTGAATGGCCTGTCCACCGCAGGGCCCCCCTGGAGGCCGACAGTGGCTCCTGGTGCTGCTGGTGCTGAGATATCTGCTACCCATAGGTAAGAATCTCCTGTCAGTCATGGGGGAGGAGGAAAGCAGGTGTCGGAGGACCCACGATCCCTCTTGGACCATCTCATCAACCCTGTGGGGGCTCCCTTTACAGCTTCCACTGACACACCCTTGTCACTTCTTCCATATCTCCAATTGTCTCACCCAAAAAATCTCTCTCTCCCGCACTCCTCCTCCCTCTTTACCCTCTCTCATCACTGAGCATCACATTCGTTATTTGTTTAGCTGTTTGGTCTCTCCCTGTAGCCTGTGAGCGCTGAAGGAATAAGGGCATGATTTTGCTAATGGATGTGTCACCAGTACCTATGGTAGTCCTGGGCTCACCGGAAGTCCTCATTGAAGGTTTTGTTTTGTTTTGTTTTGTTTTGCGGCACCGGGGATCGAACTCACAGCTTTACACTTGCCAGACAGGCGCTTACACCACTGAGCCAAACTCCCCACCCTCTCATTGAATGTTTATATTGAAATCTGGTTCAGTCTGGTTGGGTGGGAAGCATGATGATCAATTGTCCACCTTGTCCTCGGCATAGTGGCATATAACCCCAGCACTCTGGAAGGCGAGGAAGGTAGCAAGTTTGAGCCACATCTGGACAACTTAGAAGGACTTAGCAAGACCCCGTCTAAAAACAAAAACCAAACCAGACAAGAGTGGGGACCGGGGATATAGCTGCATGCAAAAGCCCTGGGTTGACTTGGTCATTCTTAACGCATCTATAAAAGGAATTTAATGATGATAACAGTATCTAGCTCTTAAGACACATTGAGAGAATTCATCATCATCCAGCTCATGTCTGGCATTTTAAAGGGCTAAAAGTGCAAGCAAGCATAGCTTGAGAATGATTCATAATTTCAGCAGTGTTCAGAACCAGGCCAAATTCAGGGAGTTCCACACAGCAAGAGCACACACAGTGTCTATAAACAGGAAAAGGAAGGGATGCACAGAAACAAATCGATTGGTTCCAAACTCAGCATTTGCCTTATATGGGCATGGTGCAGTAGGCAACCAGTGATTGGCTGAAGCTTCAGTGCTGTGATTGGCTGAGACTGAGGTATTTGTTACAACAATATAGTCTTAAATTAGTTTGTAGTTTGGTTCGGTTATGAATTAAATTAGGTTACAGTTCACTGTGCATGGAAACTGCTCTAAGTTAAATTTCATTAATTTACCACTCTATGAAGTGGGAAGGGCCCAGGTATCCTGAAAGCCACAAAGGGGATAGTTTCAGTGTAGAACCCAGAAGAAACCTAATTTTTAACACAGACTTAAGGGTGGGTGATCTGTAAAATTTATAATCTCACAGGAATCATACAGCTATTAGCTGGTCTGATTGACTTTTTTTTTTTTTTTTTTTTTTTTTTTGGTGGCACCGGGGATCGAACTCGCAGCCTCACACCTGCCAGGGCAGGTGCTTAAGCCACTGAGCCAAACTCCCAGCCCTGGTTTTTTGAGGCAGGGTCACACTAAGTAGCTCAGGCTGGCCTTGCGCTCGCGTTGTGGCCCAAACCAGCCTGGAACTCACAATGCTTCTCCTACCTCATCCTCCC
>RJWM01044031.1:0-13271 GCA_004363535.1 Dasyprocta punctata | reverse complement strand
TAACAAGTTACAAATATATGGTTTTGACATGTTAATATAGTTTTCATTATTTTAAATTATTAAGATACAGAACATTCTTTATTTCAGAGTATCATGTGATTTGTGTAACTCTGTCAGGCAAATACTGAACATATAATTGGAACACATTAGCATTAATTTGTAAGAAAGTACTCAAGTTTTAAATATACTGAATCATTAACGTTACCTGTCATATTCATTGCTAAAAAATTTATAAAATATTCATATATATGTTTAAAAAGCAGTACAACATACAAAAATTAATATCCTTCTGGCAATCAAGTGTATTATTGGGAGACATAGATAATTTTTTAAGTACCCCATTTAATTCTATACTAATTGAAATATTAGTGTTTTCATGTTGAATTTCAGAATTCAGAAGAGAGATTGTCATGATTTATATCTCAATGCAGACTCATGCTGTCCCTGGTGGGGCTTTTCAGAGGTGCTTCCATTGGTAGTATTTGATGCTGGGCTTAAGGGTGTGCAATTGCTAAATTAGTCCACTGATGGTTTTGGAACCCGCCCTAAGACAATAGCCTGGATGGAATACATAAGAGGCCAAAAGAAGCTATTATTGTCATTTGTGGTTTGTTGCTTGCTTGCTTTTACAGTTTAGTGTCTGTCATGAAGTGTTTCACTTTTGTGATGCGCCTCTGCCCTACAGTCCTGTCTTGGAACCAGTCAGTTATAAACTGAAACCTTTACAAACTGAACCACATTAACTTTTGCTTCTTTAAATTTGGTTGTCAGGTATTTTGTTTCAGCAATGAGAAAAGTAACTAAGACAGAGCCTATGATTTCTGTATCAATAGCACTGAATATAGCTTCAATATTATTTATAGCCTTTCATATTTTAAATTTTTTCAATTCAATATTTTGAATTTTTACATAGAAAATATTTAAAATTTTAGCTAGTTTTAATAACATTATATTTTATAATACTTGCCAATAGGTTTTATTGAAAATAATGATATTCTTGCAAAAGCCCATTCTCAAACATCCTGAACTGGCCCTCAATTTTCTATCTTTGTAATTTAGTTTATTTAAAGTATGTTTAAATTCTTAAGAATTGATTCTATGTTTCAAGGACAAATTTAAGAGCATGTACATTACAAATTTAATTTCAGTAATATAAGTATGTCTAAGAAATAATAGAATTATGTCAAAAGAAATCAAACTTAGAAGGAATATGAATTCAATGAATGTATGCCCAAAGGTCACTAAATTCTGTACTTGTGCTTTTAAGAACCATTTAGTTGCATTTAAAGTTGATCTCTTAACCCCTTAAATTGAAGGAATAATGGCCAAATGGAAGATTAATATACTACTTTGAAATGTCAAAAATGACTAATTTAACTAATCAAATCAATTTTGAACAGAAAATTCTAAGGTTCTTTAAATGTAAATCCCACAAAAATATTCTCCAGAATGCCAGCAGATAAGCAACCATATTTAAATGTCTTAATTGCAAAAATATATTTTTCTATTCATGATTTACAAAAGTTATAAAAATGTACAAAATATAAAGCATATTTCCTTTCTTGTGTCAAGAAGTGCTTACATTCAAAAATGAAAAAAAGAAAGAAAAAGTAAAGAAAAACAAAAGAAGTGAACAAGACACAAAGTAGATTGTAGAGTCAGACTTCAGTGAAACAGAGATGTTGTTTTTACAAGTATTACAAAGATACAGGCAATGAAGTGACTGTCAGAAACATGAAGGAGTGGTTTAGGACCATGATAGCAGCTTTATAGCTTTTCTTTTCAGTTATTTTTGAACCAATATCTTAGAGAAACTTATAAATGAGATTTGTGGTTTTGTCCCATGCAGCACTGCTGTACTTTAAATATTAAGCATCCTTCAGGGACTTATATTGAGGGCTTGGTCTCTAACACAGTAATATTCAGGGGTTGGATGTAAAGAGGTGAGTGGATCATGAAAGCACTAACCTAATGAATTAACATGGCTTAATCCATCAATGATGTGTGTATTAACTGAATGGTGTGTTAAGAGGTATGGCCTAATTGAAGAAAGTAGGTTACTGGGGGTGTGCTCCTGATGGATGTATCAGGTTAGTACTCCCTTTCTCTTTATTTCCCCCTTGCTCTGCTACCTGGCTGCTACCAGTTGGACAGCTTTAGTCTGCTATGCTCTTCTTCTATGATATGTCTGCCTTGGAACCAGCCCATCATAGATTGAAACTTTTAAGACCAGGAGCCAAAATAAACCCTTGCACAATCAGGACATTGATGTCAAGTATCTTGACTCAAGACCAGAAACCTAACTAATATATGTGTGGAAAAGTTCCATCTATATATTCGTCCAGTTTCCATTACTATAATAAAATATGTGAGCCAGGCTATATCAAGAAAAATTTTATATCTCCCAGTTCTAGAGGTTGGAAGGAATAGTATTAAATCAGGCCTCCCAAATTTAAAAACGCAATCCAAAAATGGGCATTTGAGATGAATATACACTTTTAAGATGAAGAAATATAAATAATGAATAAATATACCAAAAAATGTTCAGCATCATTGGTCATTAAAGAAGTGCAAATTAAAACAACAATAGGGCCAGGAGTTTGAATCAGTGGCTTAAGCATCTGCCTGGTAGGCATGAGGTTGTGAGTTCGATACCCGGTGCCACCAAAACAAACAAACAAAAAACAAACAAACAAACAAAAAACACTGAGATTCCACCTTACTCCAGAAAAAAATAGTCAAGATCAAAAATCAACCAACAACAAATTCTACAGGTGCTGTGGGGAAAAAAGAAACTCTTCTCCACTTTTCGTGGTAGTGTAGGTTGGTGCAAACTGTGGAAATCAGTGTGGAGCTTCCTCAAAAAGCTGTGATTAGAGGTTCCATTTGACCCAGCTATCCTGCTTCTGGGCATTTTCCCAGAAGAATTAAAAACATGATACCACAGTGATATATGTGCACCCATGTTTATAGCAGCACAATTTGTAATAGCCAAGTCTTAGAAACAACCCAAATGTCTATCAACTAAAGAATGGATAAAAAAGATGCGGTGTTTTCATACAATGGAGTACTACTCAGCTATAAAGACTTCATCTAGGTTTTTATAAGTAAATGGACAAGACTTGAGATCATATTCATAGGTGAGATAAATCAAACTCACAAGTGTAAATACCATATTGTCTCCCTACTGTAAGAAACACAATTCAAAATCTACAATAAATATTGTGTGAGGGTAAGAAACTGCAAAAAGGGGAAAAGTAACTGGGGTAAGGGAAAGTAGGAAAGAAGGAAGGGGAAAGGAAAAAGACATAAATTTGTGTATATACACATAAGATAGCTAAGATGATTATACTTCTCATTATATTAGTTCTTGGAAAAGAACAGTTAATACTCATAGCAATAGATCAATTTTGCATGTCTATATCTTGTAATCCAAACAACCCTTTTGAAAGTAGCAATATGCATTATTAAAACCATTGTTAAATTCCTATTATTTTGTTTTGAAAACCTATACTGTTATTGTTTGGGGTTTGTTGTTGTTGCTGTTTGTTTGTCTCTTTTGCTTTTTGTGTTTCTTTTCTGTGTCTATTTTTCTCTTAAATGAAAAAAATTCAAGGAATAATATTGATATCAGCTGGCCTCAAAGTTGATACATTGTAATTTTGGGAGCACATTCATGAGAAAGAAATTTTATCATCAGACAGGAAACCAGAGGGATCTGAAGTCCCACAGTCTCTTTTGAGAATATGCATCTAAGAACCTAAGAACTTACCTCCTACACCAAGCCTCGTCCTTTAATAGTTTCATTCCATTTTCCATCATTGCCACCTTAAGACTTGCTTTCAGCACAGGAACTTTTGGGAACAATCTGAGATGAAAGCAACCTGTGAAACAGTTTTTAACTTTTCCAGTCATATATTAAGTGACATTTCTAGAATCAGACATATTTGTAGATTTTGAGTTCTTTTATTAAAATATAAATAAGCAACTACTTCATGTTAAGAGTATTCCTTAGGTTAAGGTTTGATAACATTTGTTCGGTCTACCCTGAAATGCAGTTAATATGTTGAAAAAACTATTAGTGGTTCACTAGTCTTCAATCTTTGCTCCTGGAAAATACTACTGGTAATAAGTGAGAAAAAAGTAGCAGCTAATAATTTAGTCACCTCATTTCTAATAGGTAAGTATGATGTTTATGCTTTTAAGGGCAATTTCTAAAACAATGTCACTGTATATGAGTAAATGTAGAATGTGTGACTATTATTTAGTCTTTTAAAAATGTTCATCTTCTAGATTTAAAACAAGAATTCAAACCTACAGAGCCTGCTATAGTTTTACTATAGTCAACTGTGAATTCTAGTACTTCATACTTTCATTTATGAGCATTGCCATTTTTTCCATATTGTGACCTTTTTAAATTTCATCACTACACTGAACTTTTGTTAATCTTAACCCTCTGCATATTTTTCTTTTTCCATTCCACAAAATTCCTCCATAAAACAGTAAAGGTTCATTTAATGTTATGAATATCTAATGATTATGGAAAACAAGTTTAGAAAGCAAAAGTGTGTCTAAATCTACTAAGAACATATTCAGGCTATTATGTTTGCTAAATCTGTTTGTGACTGTCTGTATTTTATTGTCAGTTTAGTCATTTGCAAATTTGAATGACCACCACCCTTCTTTCATTATACACTATATTATGATCTCTGAGGACAGATAGCATAAACTTTCATCTCAACTTTCTTTGGGTAGCTGGACGACTCAGCATATTTTGAGGCCTTTAGTATTTTTTTCTGCTTTTGTGTGTCTTTTGCTTCTTGTTCATTTAGTCTTTGAATTGTTTAACCATCATGTCAGTAAAGGTTTTCTATTTTTTCTCTCTGATTTGTAAAGATACACTTAGGTGGGTTATAATTCTTAGATTTTGTATAATTTAACTCCTTCATTTTCTCTGGTTTGTTTTTTGCCATTGGGGATTGGATCCATGGTTTTAGCATAGCGCTACATCCCACAGAACTGTTTATGTTTTGTTTGTTTTGAGACAGAGTCTGGGTAAATTGTTGAACTGCCCAGGTTCAACCGGAACCCTCAGTCCTCCTGCTTCAGCACATGCACCACAGCAGGCTAAGCTAGAGTTTTTTACCTGTAGACCATTGGGACTGTAAGCCTGCAACTTTCAGGGTTTAGTTTTAGAACTGGGAAGAATAGAAAACTTTTTTTTTTTGATATTTGATGCACTGATTTTATTTCTTTTTCAATATTGGGCTTTTCAGACCTTACAGATTTTGGAAAATAGGATTAAATAAGTACAATGCCATATCATTGGAAGGGAAATGTTTACTAATAGTTTTATTTTTTGACTCCGGGAATCGAACTCACGATCTCATGCTTGCCGGGCAGGTGCTGTGCCACTGAGCTACATCCCCAGCCCAATATTTATTAATATTTTAATGAGAGATATCCTGAAATAAACAAATTTCAGATGAGATAATATTTTTTGTTTTCATTGTCTCCATCCCTTCTGCCTTCTCCTTTTACTGTTTATTGGAGCTATCTTTTTGAATTTTATTTTTTCTTCTGGAAAAATCTTAGTTAAAAGTGATAGTCTAGCTTTTATGAAGGTTTACATCATCTATCCCTCTTGCACTAATTACCCCTTCCTTACCACACAGCACTGCTATTATTCTAGGTAGCCATTATTTCAGTCCATAATTGCCACTCTGTGTTCCATCACTCTATGGGCCATTTGCGTACAGCCATTACTGTAAAAATTCTAGAGAACATTTGCTAAGATTAATGCTGCATATTTTAAAATCAAGAGTTATTTTTTGTATTGTTGTGTAAAGGAAAAATTTCAGAGCAATAAGGAAAAAGATTTCTAATGTCCTAATTTCAGGAATCTGAATGATTTCCAAGAGAGACATATTTATAGTAAATACTCAACAAATCATACCTAATGTGAAACTAAGCTGAAAACTGTCAGTATTCTTTTTTTCATAACTTTTTATGGTGAGAAAATAAATTATTTCTATCTTAGTTGTTTTATTCCCCCCTGACTGGCATTATAGGACTTCCTTCCTAACCAGTGGAAGCCAACTAATTTTCACAAGACATGACTCTTGGTGTTATGTAAAATGACATTTTTTTCTCTATTGGAAAATATGAATTGGATAAATCACCCCATCTATATGTTTTATACCCTGCTTCACTCCATTGCATACAGAGTCATGCAGCTAAGTAAAGCAGCTTCTACATAGTTAAAAGCTAGTGCTTTAAGACAGACGATCAAATTTCCATTGCATTATGCCTTCTGCCCCTCTTTAACTTCTTTCTTATTGAAATTTAGTTTATTTCACTACTTCTGTATAATAGTGGCACATGTACCGTAGAAATAAAGAAGCAGTCAGAAGAAGTTAATTGCCTTGTTCAGGGATACAAAGTAAATCAATGTGGAATCGGTTATAAATACATTCCTTGGTCACAAATAGCCACTCTCCTAACAAGAACTTAAAGCTAATGTAAATTAAATGTTAGTCAGCCTAAATAATAAAACAAGGTTCTAAAATTCAATGTGTTTTAAAACAACGGAGTCAATAAAAAGGCTGATCACAACGAAATACATTCTCTTTTTATTTTTAATGAAAAACCTATGGTCTTCCTCCTAGTAGAATTAATGTATTATACTTCTGTTATAAAAACACAAAACAAGAGTCAGATGCAGTGGCATTTGCCTGTAATCCCAGCACTTGGGAGTCTGAGGTAAGAGGAACATTGCAAGTTCGAGGCCAGCCTGGGCTACAATGTGAGCTCAAATCCAGCCTGAACTGATCAGCGAGACCATGTCTCAAAAAAAAAAAAAAAAAAAAATTACATACACATCATGGTTATAATTTACACTATTTTCAATAATCTCTGTAAATTTTTTACAAATACATTGAAATTCTTAGTTTTCCTTTCATGTATTTATTTATTTTGTCTTTTTGAGACAGGGTTTCACTATATAGTTCAGCAGTTCAGACTGGCCTTGAGCTCACTCTATAGCCCAGGTTGACCTCAAACGCTCAGTGATCCTTCTCTATCAATATTTGGTGCTACAATTCTGAGTAAACATTCTTTGGAAGTGACATGGGATAGGCCTTGTTATAATACACATTATTTACTTCATTAAAATAAAATACTTGAGGGCTGGGGATTTAGCTCAGCGGAGTAAGTGTCTGCCTGCCAAACACGAGGTTGTGAGTTACATCTCCAGTACCAAAATAAAATAAAGTAAAATACTTGATTATTTGTTCATTATTTGTATCATATAGCACCACTGGAAAGTTGATTTTCTTCTATTTTATTTTATTTTATTTTATTTTTTTTTTTGCGGCACCAGGGATTGAACTCACAACCTCGTGCCTGCCAGGGCAGGCGCTTAAGGCACTGAGCCAAACTCCCGGCCCTGGTTTTTTGAGGCAGGGTCGCACTATGTAGCTCAGGCCAGTCTTGCGCTCGCGTTGTAGCCCAAGCCAGCCTCGAACCCACAACGCTCCACCTACCTCAGCCTCCCGAGTGCTGGGATTAAAGGCGTGCGCCACCACGCCCGGCGATTTTCTTCTATTTTAAAGAGAGGTCCTAATATCCAGCAAGTGATTTGTTAACATAAAACTCTACAGATGACGAGAAGTATTTCCAATAAAAGAACATGAAACAAAACGCTCCACATCAAGCACTTTCCCCTCTTTTGCTCTTACCTACAGTTAACAAAGTCTTCTAACAAGGTTTATGTCTGCCTGCATCACACCAAATGCTATATTATGGAGCTACAGTTTCCTCATCAAATTCTCAGACAACTAATAATGGGTGGATCGTCTACCATTAAACTTTCTAGGAATATTCAACACCTAGAAAGGAAAGCAAAGACAAGCTTCTAAAAGAAGTTGGAGATTGTCATGAACAATAAGGAATAAGAAGAATGCAAGTGTTAATTGATCTCATTTCTTAAATGACCTTATTTCTAGGCTGCTTTCCTCCTTATTCCTTCTTAATATAGCTGAGATATTCTTTTCTATATATCATGGGTCATATCACATTGTGAAAGTGACAAAGTACACATTTGTTTCTTTCTTTCTTTCTTTCTTTCTTTATTTATTTATTTGAGTCAAGATCTTGCTATGTAATTCAGGCTAACTTTAAACTCACTAGAGCCCAGGCAAACCTTGAACTTCCAGAGATCCTCCTGCTTCAGTCTCCCTATTACTGGGGTTACAGAGGTGTACCACCACGCCTGGCTGTTATTTCTTTCTTTTTTTTAAATTTTCAGTACTATAAATTCCAATCTGCACCTAACATTTGATTTTGTAATGAGAGTCCATTAAATGGTGAAAAGTAAAATATCATCTGATATTTCACATGACTGGGGTAACAGATAAATGCGAAGTTGTTGATTAATGAAGCAGATAAAATTATACTTCTTTTACTACCCAGTTCATCCAAGAAGCCATGAATAATTTGAAGAATGGTCAATTATTAAAGTAGAAAGTCAACACCTCTGTATAAGTCCTCAAGTTTTTATCACAAACATTGACCTATTATCTGGTTATATTTGAGTAATATGGTTTATAAAGACTCTGAAATTTATTTAAAGATTTTCCTTCCCAAATAATGGAAATTTGATACTGTCCAGATACAGGGTATGTAGATAGGAATTTATGGAACAGTAAAGAAAACATAGCTCATATACTATTAGCTAACAGATGCAACAGACAATGTTATTGAATACTTGAAATTTACTTAAATATAAGAAAAGTATTGATGAATATAAATTTCATCTAACTACTTAAATTGTTATCTAGAAAAAAGGGGTCACACTGGCACACTACTTTAGACCATTTATGCATTAACCATTTTATAATAATACCTAACTAGAATCTGCAGCATCAGACTTGGCTTTCCTTTATTCACAGGTTCTTAGAATTAATATAGAAATGGGCAGCATGCATTCCCCTTATTATTGAAATTTCCCATATTTCTGTAAATTTTACACATTCTGTCCTCTACTTCCCATTTTCCATTTCCTGTGATCACAATCAATATCTAAATTAACTTATGTTTTGCAAACATGAGATTATTCAGTCAACCCATACATCCAACATACATTCAAAATTGTCATAAATATATTTTTCAGCCTGTATGAATTTGTGATCTGCCATCATCACTTTACTGGGAGGTGCTAAGTAATAGCCTTCCCATTCTCCAGCTACAGAAGTGATAGTTTGCAGATAATTAAGAAAAATAACACCTCAACTGTTTATTCCTATAATTGCATAAAAGGCTGAAACAGCTAGGAGGCAACAGGTAAAAATTCGATTGAAACAACTCTGCTCTCCATGAACAAATCATCCTACTTATAAATACTAAAAATACACAATACAGAGACTAGTCTTAAAAACAAAAAAGCAAATCTATTTTGAATGTAGTGTTAGGTGTTAAGTGAGAGATTTTATTAGCTCTTTCATACCTTGATTCAAGAAAATTATCATGTATTTTTGAGACCATTGGCAAAATATGTATTCTTTAGCATAGTATCTTAATTTATGTATATTGGGGCACAACCAGGGCCATGAATGAATCATCAAGGCGCCATCTTTCCACTGTCTTTGACCAGCTGCACTGGAGCGAGAAGTGTTACAGGACTGGCTTATGTATCCTATGAAAATCACTCAGTTACCCTTCACTGGGAAACATATTCTTTAAATAGAAGCAGATTCTTATAGGATTATAATTAGGTAAATACAGTAATTTTCAAATTCTGAATTCACATTCATTATAAAAATAACACATTCAAATAATTCCATGATTGAGTAGTAAAAAATATACATAATCTTTAGCTGGACTTTAACTTTCAGGAATGTTGGACACTGTGGCAAACTGAGAAAATCATAGTTATGTTCAATATCATTTTGGAATTCAGAGCTTGAAGCTAAGTAATCTTCACATGGTAATCAATCATTCTTTCAGGCCTTGAGGTTTTGCTACATGATTTATTACTATATCAGTGAGAAAGAAAAAAATTTATAATTGTTCTAAAATTTCAAAGGTTACCATGACCAAAAACTATTAAAAATTTCACATTATGTTTGAGAAATGGTGTTCACTTGATTAATTCTTCATTCTTTAATATTGTGACTTCAAAAAATGTTTGATAAGTATTGAGTTAATTATGTCATCTAGGCGATTTTCAGTTATTTTAATCTAAATAGTGGTGTGTTTTTGATAAGTGCAATGGAAGAGTACAAATGAAAGTCTTTCTTTTTCTCCTTCAATCAGTTTTTATTGGTATATTTTAGATATACATAATTATCACATTGATCATAGAGAATTTGTACCTGTACATGATATAACTTGAGGTTTATTTTCCTCAATCCCCTGCCCTTCTCTCAACTACCCTCTATTTACAAAAGCTTTGTTTCCATGTTTTCCTTTTCTCATGTTTATTTTTGTTCCCTTTTCCCTTCTTTTCTTTATCCCTCCACTCTTTCTTGTTCCCTTCTCCAATTGAACCTTTTTTTTTTTTTTTTCCTATTTAGAAATACCTATTATGCAGTTTGGTCCTCATTTACACTTTCGGTTTTTTGCACCAGAAACACAATGAGGTATTTGAACTGTACTGTCAACAGGGAAATGCAAATCCATAATGAACTGTCACCACACAGTGGCTAGCTGAAATTTAAAAGTTTGAAAACTCCAGTGTTGATGAGGATATGAAATAACCGACACTTGCCATCGATGTTTGGAACACAACATGATGCAGTCCCTTTAGAAAAAACTGAAAGAGTTAAACATAAACTTGGATTTCAACAAAGTAATCGCATAACTAGGTAATTGCTTATCAATGTGCATATCAATGTTCAGAGCAGTCCACTCATGATGTGTAAGCAGTGGAAACAACACAAAAGTCCACAAAAAGGTTATTGGATAGAGATTGTGGCTTACAAACATACTGAAATAGTACTTGACAATCAAAAGGAACAACTGATGCACACAACACTGGGGAATCTCAAAAATGCTTATAAGTGAAAAAAAGTTACAAAAGGCTGTTTGACTCCATTTCCATGTGCCCTTTTGAATATTAGAGAGGTGGGAATGTTGAGTTTCTGCACTGGTTCCTTTGAGGGCCCAACCCTGTCTGATTGCTTATAATATTTCTATCTAACACAATTGCCTGTAACAATACAGACATGTTAACTATGTGGTTTGGAATTGCTATATGTTAACTGAGATGACATAAACATTCTCTAGTAATTTGTAACTGTCATTACACAAAAGTTCTGTTTCTTTTTCATGAAACTAATGGTGCCAAAAGCTAGCAAAATATCTCATAAAAAAAAGTATCTGCGATACAATTTATGAATCATTAAATTACTCATTTTTAGCAAATCTAGTAGCTGTGAAATAAGTGAAAAACTATAGCTGAATTTTTAAAACTTGCACACAAAATATTTTCATTTTGAGAATTTCACATAGTACAAAACTGCATTTTATACAATGTTTATTGTATTTTGAATTACTGTAAGTAAAACTTCCTGTTTGCTTTCTTTAGCATAGTGTCTAAACTGCAATATACTACATAGTTAAAAAAAAAACTGAAAAACACTGGTGTAACAAAATGTGAAGTGACAAGTCAGGTCAAAGCAATATGCTTTTTTTTTTTTTTTTTTTTTTTTTTTTTTTTTTTTTTTTTTTTTTTTTTTTTTTTTTTTTTTGTAGCGGGAGTCTTACAACCTCGCTCTTGCCCGGCAGGTGCTGTGTCACTGAGTTATATCCCTGGCCACTAAAACAATGTACTTTTTACTTCAGTTAAATTTTTAGGCAATATTCACAGATATGTTTATTTATATGAGGAATTGACAAATTCATTAAACTTATAAATGGCAATAATATAGATTTTTTGAGATGCCAATTTTCTGTCACAAGTGTTTAACTATACTGCTGCAAAGTGAATGGTGCAGGAAACAATCTGAAAGAAAAAAGACATCTGCAATACAAGTCTTTTATTTATACAAATACATTTTAATCAAGATTTGGTTTATGAGTCATAACTTGAAAACGCCTGGCATAGATCATGAAATATGTTACATTGTTTTACAGCCAATAGTTTTATTAGGTCTTATTTACAAGTCTTCTTTTAGAAATATGCAATAGTAAAGATATTTCCATTTAATATTCCTGCTGACATAGTTTAAGAATGCACTCTACTTTATTAAATTAATAATTTGTCAGTATACTTGAACATTTTTCAGTGACAGGTTTAAAAACCAATACTGGAAATTGTAAATCAAAAATAAACACAGTTATTAGCTTAAAATAAAGCATATTTCATTTTCAGAAACTTACCTGATTCATAAATAACTCTAGTCTATTTAAAGTGAGGGGAAATTTCTTTGATTTAAAAATAACCGTAAACAAATACAGTTCTATTATATTTGCAATATACAACACAACATGTATAATTCTTGGAAGCTATCATTTCCAGCCTTCTAAGGAAAAAGCTGAACAAATTGATGTTTTTTGATTCATCAGATAATTAAATATTATACATAAATGCTAATTTACATAAAATGAACCTCATTTATATGTCCAGAATACTCCATTAAAAAGTAGAATACACTTTCTCCTTTAGGAACACAAGACTATTGCCCAGAATGGATAACACATTAAGAAACTTGGAAATATATTGAATATCAAGTCTGACAACAATGGCATGAAACTAGAAGAGTTGACCAAGATGAACTTTGGAAAATTCACAAATACATGAAAATTAAATGACATGCTCCTAAAATGTCAATGGGTCAAAATATCAATTAAAACAGGAAATAAAAACTCTGACACAAACATGAATACCAAACTGGAGGAAATGCAACAAAAACAGAGAGAGGAGGGAAGTTTATAGAAAAAGATGCCTATATCAGTAAAGAAGAAAAACTTCAAATTAACACTCTAGAATTCTACCATTCAGGACAAAATAAAAGGAAATCAAACTAAGATCAAAGAATATACAAAAAGTAAAATTTCTGAGTAATGATCAAAACTGAAGCAAATGAAACAACAAAACCAATGGAACCAATTAAACTGCTTTTTAAAGATAAAAAGAACCATGGGCTAGAAAAATTATCAATAAACTTTTAGCCAGAAAAATCAAGGAAAAAAATACTGAATTAATAAAATCAGAATACAATGAGTAGATACTAAAATCAATATAGTAAAGATACAATGCATTATGATAG
>RJWM01044030.1:0-13485 GCA_004363535.1 Dasyprocta punctata | reverse complement strand
CATCCTGCAGAAAGCCAGAAGATCATCTATACCTACTTCAAGAACCTATATTCTAATAAGATGGAAAATGCAGAAGAAACAGGGAAATTCCTAGGTACATAAGAATTACCAAAACTGAATCAAAAAGCTATAAAAATTCTAAATAGACCAGTATCAGTCAATAAATACCAACAAAAAAAAGCACAGACCCTAATGGATTGACTGCTGAATTCTAAAAGAAATTTAGAGAAGACCTAATACCACTACTTCTCAGACTTTTTAATGAAATTGAGAGGGAAGAAATACTCTCAAATTCATTCATTGAAGTGAGCATTACCCAGATAGCAAAACAGAAGAAGGACATAACTAAGTAAGAGAAATACAGGCTAATCTTCCTAATGAACATAAATGTCAAAATCCTCAATAAGATCCTGGCAAACAGAATGCAGCAAATCATCAAGAAGACCATGCACCATGACCAAGTGGGATACATTCCAGGAATGCTGGGATGGTTCAAAATATGCAAGTTAATAAATGTGATGCATCATATTAACAGAACCAAGAACAAAAAACATATGATCATCTCAATAAATGCAGAAAAAGCGTTTGACAATATCCAACACCCATTCACGATTTAAAAAAAAAAACCTACAGAAATTGCAAGAGACAATATTCATCTCAAACTGATAAGTTATTCATGACAAATCAACATCCAAAACCATACTAAACGGACAAAAACTGAAAGCTTTCGCTCTAAAAATAGGAAATGGCAAGGATCTCTATCATCACTCTTATTCAATATAGTTCTGGAAACATTAGCCAGAGCAATTCGACAAGAGAAAGAAATAAAAGGAATACGGATGAGAAAGGAAGAAGTTAAATTATCATTATTTGCAGATGACATGATACGTTACATAGAAGACCCAAAAATTATATCAAATGACTTCTAGATTTAATAACCAAATTCAGTAACATAACTGAATACAAAATCAACATTCAAAACTCAATACCATTCCTGTATGGGAAAATAAACTCATGGAGAGAGAAATTAGGGGAAAAAACACCTTTTACAATAGCACCCAAAAAAATGAAATACCTAAGAATAAATTTTACAAAGGATATAAAAGACCTTTACATAGAAAACTACAGTACTCTTAGAAAGATCAAAGTGGATATCAAAAAATGGAAAGATACTCTTTGCTCTTGGATAGGAAGAATCAATATAACAAAAACGGCCATACTTCCAAAACTATTATACAGATTTAATGCAATCCCAATCAAAATGCCAACAGCATGTCTCACAGAATTAGAGAAAACAATTCTAAAATTCAATTGGAACCAGAACAGACCTAGAATAGTAAAAGTAATTCTTGACAACAAAGGCAAGGGAGGGGGCATCACAATCCCTCATTTGAAATTTATTTTACTGTAAAGATACTGTGATAAAAATAGCATGGTACTAGGAAAAAAAAAACAGACAAAACAGATCTGAGGATCAGTGAAACAGATTAGAAGATAAAGAAAACTCCAAACACACTCAGCCACCTTATCACTGACAAAAGAGTCAAACACCTTCACTGGAAAAAAGGTTCTTTGATAAATGGTGCTAGAAAAACTGACTTTCCACATGCTGAAAACTAAAACTAGACCCATGTCTATCACCATGCACTAAACTAAAATCAAAATGGGTCAAAAATCTAAATATTAGAACAGAAACACTAAATCTTCTGGAAGTTAGAATAAGTAGAACTCTTAAAGGCATTTGTGTAGCCAAAGACTTTGTGAACAAAACTCTGTTCGCATGGGAAATAATACAAAGAATCGACAACAGGGATCCCATTAAAAAATCTTTTGCACAGCAAAAGAAACCACCAACAGAGTGAAGAAACAACTCACAATGTGGGGAAAAAATTTTGCCAACTGTTGCTGAGACAAAGGGCTAGTATCCAGAATATATAAAAACTTGAAAAAATCAAACCCACCAAATTTAAATACCCAATTCAAAGATGGGCATCTCAAATGAACAGATACTTCTCAGATATAGAAATAGAAGTGGCAAATAAATTTATGAAAAAATGTTCAACATCACTAGTCATTTGAGAGATGTGGTAAGAAATCAACCAATAACAAGTTCTGGCAGAGTTGTGGAGGAAAGACAAAGCCCTCTCCATTGTTAGTGTGAGTACAGACTGGTACAACCACTGTGGAAATCAGTGTGGAGGTTCCTCAAAAAACTAAGATTAGAGGTCTTATTCGACCCAGTTATTTCCCTTCTTGGTGTCTTCCCAAAGAATAAAAAGCATTATGCCACAGCAATATATGTGCATCCATGTTTATAGCACCACAATTTCTAATAGCTAAATCTTGGAAACAACCCAAATGCTTATCACCGGATGAATGGATAAAGTTTTTTTTATACAGCAGAGTACTATTCTACCATAAAAAAAGGATAAGCTTGAGAATTTCTAGCTAAATGAATGCATCTTGAAACTATACTCTTAAATCAAATAACTTGGATATGCATGCATAGAGTATTAGGAAATGGAAAGAAAATGTTCAAATGAGAAGGAGAACAAGGGTGCAGGGAAGGAAAGAGGGGACAAGAAAAAAGAATAAAAGGGAAAAATGGAAACAAAGCTTTTGTAAATAAGGAGGGAAAGAGGGCTTGAAGGAAGGGGAGAGGAATGGGGAATAAAGAAGAATAAAGATATATTATATACAGGTACAGGTTCCCTTGATGAGTGTATAATGTACCAACAAAAAATAAGGAAAAAAACAAAAAAATCTACCAAATCCTTAGAATTTCCCTGATAACAAAAGTTTAGTTTTTTCTACCACTTTAATCCCAGGTTAATTTTACTTCTTCTCTAAATTGTCTGTTTTACCCTTTGCCCATTTTCTATCTAGATGATTTTATTTTTAATTGATTTGTAGATACTCTTTATATAATATGGATACTTTACATAGTGTGACTATTATCTTTCCATGTATAAATGTTGCAGATATTTTATCCTGGTCTGATGCTCATGTGTTAATTTGGTAACTTGTCTGTGATGTGTTTCATTTTAAATATTTCAAATATTGGGTGACACCTATCACCAGTTTCATTTATGACCAATGCGTTTCTTACCCTATCCAGGAATAACTTATTTTGAAATATCCTCATACATTTTGTTGAGAGGGAAAGAGAGAGAGAGCACGCCAATAAATACTGCTTACAGTCTAGGCACTTCACGTGATACTGGCTCATGTAATAATCCTCTCAACAATCTTATGAGATTTTTATCTCCACTGGATAGATGAATAAACAAAGCCAAACTTACCAGGTAAAAATCTCAAAGTTAGAGGCAACAAATGTCAGAGCCTGTAATGGTGGGATCTGAACCCTCACCTGTTGGAATGTCATACCCTACCCTCTCCCCACCCTCAATACAATATTTATCTAAAAACTCCTCCAGGTAGCACAGCTCCTTAGAACGCTGCTTAAGCATGCAGAGATTATTCAGGGTGATGTTTTCACATCCCAGGTTAGCTCCACAGAGAGATGGCCCAGTCTGGCCTCAGCCCTGCTTGGTGTTCTGGCCCAGCACCAACGTCCAGATGTCTAATCAGGTCGCTTCCACTGTCCAGCTGCTCTGCTAGCTCACTGCGCAGACCCTGGATGGAAACCAGGTGTTTCTTCAATCAGCCATAAAGCACCCTTGTCGATTCAAATCGTGAACGTGGGTAAAATTAGCTTTCCCGCCATAGTGCCTTTCTCAAACCCCAGAAACAAGGCAGGTATCCTGCGGAGATTCTTGAATCAGACAGTTCACTAAAGATCAAATCAATTCCAACATACCCGTTAACCTAATTAGCATCTGGTGCCAGAGAGAATTTACAAATCCAGTCTCCCTTACACGTGTTCATAGGAAGCAACAGGTAAGCAACATTTTAAAGCCTGAATTGCTACTGTTCACTTTGTTCTTTTCAAACTGAGTCTAATCTAGAATTCTTTAATAAGAAAAAAAAAAGCTCATCTAAAATATCTGTGTATATGTCCCTGTTTGACATTCGGTCCTAACCTGCCTAACATTCAAAAGCAACAATTTTACAAAATACTGTTATTATTTCCAGTTTTCTAAATTCTTCCCAGAGGTAAAAAATAAAGAGCAATTTGCAGGATGCAAAGAAAGAAATGTAGGTGGACTGGTTCCATCAATCCCGGGAAAGACTTTTCATTATTGAAATCTCTCGCCCCGCACTTCATGCAGATACCGAGAGTTTCCTATAAGGAAGTTTTCTAAAAGTTTTTTTTATTATTATGTGTTTGCGATACACAATAAAAATCTTCATCCTGGGGAGTTGTACATACACATCCCACACCTTGATCTTTATTTAGTTACTTTTCCTTTGGGGGACAGGGTCCGGCTGCGCAGTTCAGCTGGCCTTGAGCGCACTGTGTAGCTCAGCTTCACCATGAACTTCGCCTTGAAGCCCAGGTCCTGCTAGGTCTGCACCACGGCGCTGGACTCCATCCCTTTCCCGCCCTCTCCGTCCTGTCCTCTCTACACCTTAGAAAAACATCAGCAGGTAGGGGAGAGACTGCTGCACCTCGGGTGTCTCTGCTAACCTAACCCTTCCCCAGGGGTCCCTGCCCTGCCAGGCGTCCCCGGGGTGGTGAGGGCGTCCACGCCGCCGAGGGTGCCAGCCTGGGACGGGAAGATGAGCGTCCTCAGGGGCCGGGTCCAGTGCTCCCTCCCCGGGGACAGCTGGGGTGGGACGTGCGACTAGCGGATCTGGAACACTAGGCTCTCACTGGGGTGCGGACCCAGGGGAGAACCGCAAGGAGGACCGAGGTGAGGCCCGTCCCCCCAGCTTCCCGCGCGCTCACCATCTCCGCGCGCAGCCGACCCAGCGCGCCGTCCACGCGCGCCCAGCTCCGCTCCTCGCGCCACGAGCCCGCGCACCGCACCGCCCGCCGCCACGCGCGCACCAGCCGCGGCCCCAGGTCCCGCAGCAGCCGGCGGGTGGCCAGGGCCCCCTCGGGGACATCGGAGCCGCCGCTGTCCCTGGCGACGCCACGAGCCTGCCGCGGGGCTGCGCACCAAAGCCCAGCCGTGCCTGGGACCCCCCGGGGCCGGCAGGAGACGCGGTCCCGGCGCCCCATGCCCGGTGGCGGTGGCACTGCCGCTGAGACTCGGGCGCAGCCCCCAGGCCGAGGCCTGGTCAGGGTCGCGAGCGTCTTCTCCCAGCCCCGCCTCGGTGAGAAGGAGAAGGAGGTGGTTTAGACAGAAGGGTGCTCTGGCCACTTTTTCTCGCTCCGTGGCGTGGGGCGTTGCAGGAGGAGGTGGAGGCTGAGCAGCCAGCCCGTGCAGGTGGAAGTTGAGGCACAGCACAACGTTTTGGCACGAAGGTCTCCCAGTTGATTATTGAACATTTCGTTCCTGCAGAGCAATCAGCAGCTCTGCGTTATCTGCCAGGCACCGTGCCAGGCCTTGCGGAGGGCGCGCTAGGCCCAGCGCTTCTCCCCAGCGCCGCCCACAGCCGGGGGAGGCCAGCTTCGCCCCATTTGCGAGTTAGAAGGAACTTCCTTCACCAAGTGCATGACTCCTAACCCAGACTCATGCGCTTTGCTACCATGTCCACGTTTATGAGGGGCTACAATGAAAAATCCCAGCGTCCCTTACCCCAAGTGCACGACTTTATAATCTTCAATTCAGTGTCGCCATGCGCCAGCATTACTTGAATGTCTTTTCTTGATGTGCACAGTCAACTCCCTCTTTTTGATCTAAGAGAATTTCTAAAAACGAATGAACAAAGATCAAGACATGTTATATCCATGTATGAAAATACCACAGGGGAGCAGTATTTTTTGTAAAATCAATGAGACTAATAAAATAATAGCTTCTAAAACTTTTATGTGATCATAGGCGGAAAAGTTAAAAAACAGGAATTGTTCACATATGAGCGTTATCATCAGTTACTCGTTGGATAATTCGTTCATCGAATCTCTTGCAGCATTACAGGGTCTGTGGTTGGCACAGAAGGCAGTAAGAGATGATTTTGATTAGTGTTTACAGTACGCCAGGCAGTTCTCATGTATTAACACATTTAACCTTCAGTTAGTTTTCTGTATTTTCCAAATGAGGAAACAAAGGCAGGATGCACACCAAATGTCACAAAGCTGACGAATAGTCCGTGCCTAGCAAGCCTGCCCTGTGCTCCAAACTGTTGGGATACACCCTGAAAACATCAGCTCCCCAAGAAGAGGTGGAATTGTTCCACGCACACGTGAGTGGGCGCTCACACTCACCGTGCCGGTGACACTCAGTCCTACTGTAACACCTTTAGTCTCCATCCCACCGGGAGGAAACTGGCCGTCAGCCCTCTGTACAGGATCCGCCCAATTCACCACCTTGCGAGTGATGGGCTTTGGCTTTTCTGTCAAAGCACGCAGGCAAAACAACTCCGTTTTGGATTTAAATGACCTGGCCACTTAAACCCACTCCCTTTCCCCACTATTACTATATTGAGCTCCAAGAAACGAGGACTGTGCACCTTTTCCCAGCGGGTTTCCAAGGTAAGCACCTAGCACTCAGCGTTCCCAACTGCCCGCCCCCTCTGTAATTTACCAATGCCAACTGCCCCCACACACACTCCAGTCAATCAACCAGGACAGATTGTAAACCTTGGTATTCAGTCAATGAATTTAAAGGTCGGCTGCTTCTTAGGGAGAAAAGTGCAACCCTCCCTGTCCTGCACCACTACCACATACTTGCCTCTTTCTGCTGAAAAACGAGACAAAACAAAACAAAGCAATGCCTTGTTGGGATTTCTTGATGTCTAAGGGCTGTTCTATCTGCACCAACAGCGTCAGTCTGGGGACTTACTTCCAACAACCTGAACATGGCTCACAACCTAAGTGCAGTAAAATACCTATCACTGTAGATCATTTACTGATTCTCCAGAAATGTCTGGAGATGTGCTCTATTGGTAGAAATTAGGAATTCATATGGTCTACCACCCATCAGCAGAGTATATACATTTAGGATTGAGAAGGTATGTTTGTCGGTGATAGGTAACAGGGGCTTGAAAATCAGCACGAGTCAATGAACAATATAAATGTTTAACAGGAATTTTCTGCCCTGACTTTTCACTTCTATTTCCAGATCATTTACTACAATAAGAATTTCTGTGAGGTTCAATTTATTTGCCACAAACAGTAAATGGCATGTGTTCGCTGTTAAGCAGTGTACCATGTGAGGAAGATGCAAAGATGAATAGGCACAGTCTTGTGTGTGGTCCAGAAACCCGGGGAAACAAATTCATTCATTCGTTCAACAATATTTATTTGCTATACCACGGATTATACATGTTCCTCAGGCTACAATAGCAAACAAAAGAGACAAGATAATGCTTTAGAAGAGACTAGTTTCATCATAAATAAATATTTTCCCCCTCTCGATTTATTTCTCAGCTGGGGTGCACCTTGAATTTTATGGCATGTTTTTCTTTTGCACAGAAAAAGTGAAGTGACTATTAGTCAGTTGGAAGGAAGATAACACACACCAACGTTTGTGCTAGCAAATATATTAGTTATCCATCGCTGCATAACAAATTAGTCCAAAATCCATTGGTTTTTAAAAAGTAATACACAGTGCTTACCCCCTCACATTGTCTGGAATTTGGGAGCAGCTTAGATGATGGTCTGGAGACTTCATAACATTATAGTCAAATGTCAGTCAAGACAGCTGTCACCCAAAGCCAGATACGGTTGTAGCTTTGGAATCTACTTACAAGATGAGTCACCCATACGCCTGGCAGCCAGTGTCTCTTGGGACAAAAGACTGAGGAATAAAGAAACAGATGCAAGCTCCTTTCTGTGTTTGTAATGCTGGGAATTGAACCCAGGGTCTCGCACATGCTAAGCAGGCCCTCTATAGCTGTGTCGCATCCCCCTCTCTGAGTCCCATTTTTATAAACTAACCTTGGAAGTCACATACCATCACTTTCCTTGTGCTCCGTTCCTTAGGATCAAGACTAAATGTGACCCAGAATTAAAGGGAGGAGACTTCAGTTCCACCTTTTCAGCTAAGGAGAATGAAAGGATTTACAGACATATTTTTAAAGCGCTGCTGGAATAAAATGTACATTGCACATTGCATGTATTTAAGCAATGTTTCAAATGACTGCTGACTTCCTGTCAGAAAACAATGAAGGCAAAGACATCTGGACATTTTTAATTGCATATTTATGGCAGACAATGTAATGTCTCAATGCACATAGACTTTGGGTAATGTTAAAACGGGTTAAACATATCCGTCTTCTCGAACATTTATTATTTTTTTGTAATGAAAACATGCAAAGTCCTTTCTTGGGCTTTTTTGAAACACAATTCATTATCATCTATAGCCATCCTATTGTGCAATACAACCCCAGACTTATTTTTCCAATCCTCACCATAACTTAGTACTCATGGCCCTCACCTGTCCCCATTCCTCCTCCCCACTACCATTCTACTTTCAACTTCTATGAGATCAGTGATCTTAGATTTCACATATGAGTGAGGGCAGTGAGTACACATCTTGACTTTCTGAGCCTGGTATATGTAGCTTAACATAATGTCTACCAGACCCACCTATGTCAGAACATGGGATAGGATTTTGTCATTTTTACAGCTTAATTTTATCCCATTGTGTATACTTACTGCATTTTCTTTATCCATTCATCAGCTGATGGGTATTTAGGCTATTTCTGTTTCTTGGCTACTGTGACTAATACATACTACAATAAACACAAGAGTACAGATGTCCCTTCAACATATTGCTTTCATTTCCTTTGGTGATATATACCCAGAAGTATGATCATATGAAAGCTAGGTCATATGAAAACTCTACTGTAATTTTTTTCTAAATCGCTGCACTATTTTCCATAATGGCTGTACCAGTTTAAATTCAGCAACAATGTGAAAAGCAACTCTTTTCTCTACATCCTCAATCAGCCTTTTCTATCTTCTGTCTTTGTGATAACAGCCATTCTACCTGCAGTGAGAGAATATCACAATCTGGTTTTAATTTATTTCCTACACTAAGAAGAAACTTTTCAGCATGATACATAGCTTCCAATCTTTATCTTTTTTTACTTTTGTTCTGTGTTTTTAGTGTCTTCTTCAAAAGATCCTTGCCCATTTGATGTCCTGAAGCATTTCCCCTGTTTTCTTCTAATAGTTTCATAGTTTTAGATTTTAAGATATTTTGAGTTTATTTTTGTACGTGGTGAAAGATAGGACCGACTTTGACTCTTAATTTTTATAAACATACTTTAAAGAAAAAACTTTAACCTTTTTCTATGGTTTACAATACAGTACACTGTAAATGTTAAGAGTGTATATTTCTAAGCCTAGAACAATCTCTAAAAAATAATGCAAAGAGATGTGGCTAAACTAAAACGTGTTCCTGAAATAGTAAAGTAATTCAGTATAAGGCTGGGATGGAGATACAAAGGATCAAAACACACAGGGTACAAACATAAGGCAACCTGCATGGGTAAGCTCCAGCCAGATCATATTGAAAATTCCATTAAATATGGATGTAATAAGCACTCCAACTACAAGACAGAGAAGTCTAACTAAACTTTCAAAAGTAGGAACAAATTTTACTTTTTCTAGAAGAAACGCACTTTAAATACTAAGACGTGACTTCTCTATCTTTTAAAGAAGGGCGAACATGAACCAGTTTTAAAATCCCACTTGAAACAAGCAACAAAACACATGGAAAAACAGACTTGAAGTCACTGGAGGTCAAGCATGAAAGATAGTAATCCTTAAAAGAATGTTCTCCCGATAGTCATCTCAGCCTTATTTACTGGTTCCTCTCGTCCTTGAGACTTTTATATTTGCAATGTCCCAGTCTCTGCCTTGGACCTCTTCTCTTCTTTATCTCTCTTTACTGTGATGAGATTTCATCTTTTTTTTCATCTTATTTTATGGTTTTTATTGCCACCTATATGGTAAACTGACACCTTAAAATTTCATCTTTAGGTCAAACCTCTCGTCTCAGTCCATCTACTCCTTGATGTCCAATTTAAAACATCTCATTCTGAAATCTTGATTCCTCATCCCTTTTAATCTATTCCCCCACCTTCCATAATCAGCAGTTCTATTCTGTGAGTCAGCCCACAAACCCTGGATCGTCCTGCAACTCAATCCTTGCTCTTGTACTACAGGCAATTCATCAGCATGTCTTGGCTGTATTTTGTATCATATGCAGAATCAAAGAACATGAGCCCTCACCATCCCAGACAAACCCATTACCTCTCACCAACACTATTGCCATGGTCTCCTACCAAGTCCCCTGAGCTACAATTGCTCTATTTTTCTTCTCTATCATTCTTTTGATAGCAGATCATGCCACTTCTTCATTCAAAATCCTCCAAAAACTACTCCAAATAAAATACAAAGTTACACCACTGTCTTCAAGGCCCTTCCTGATCTGCCCCATGTGGTCCCCTCTCCTTTCTCTGCCCTCCCTTCCTTCCAGTCTCTGCTCTGCTCACTGCACCCCAGTCACCCTGGTCCTCACCAAGATCTCGGTAGTCCTCACCTCAGGGTCTTTGCCTTTGTTGTTGCATTTTTCGAGAATTCTTTTCTCCCAAATAGATGAACAGCTCATTCCCTTACTAAGTTTGGGTCTCTGTTCAAATATCACATCATTGAAAAGGCCTTCTTTGTTATAAACCAGCAGAATACACACCCCATCATCCTTGTCAGTCCTTGTCTCTTTACTCTGTCTTTTATTTCTAACACTTTTGCAACTCTTGTGTTACAGATTTGTTGCTTTCTTGTCTGTTGTCAATTTGCCTCAATACACAGTACTTTAATCTCCATGAGAACAGATCCTTTCTTTTGCTAACTGCTCTATCTCCAGCACCGAGGGTGGTGCCTGGCAATGAGAAGGTATTACATAAATTTTTGATCAGTGAATAAGCGAGGGAAGCAGGAGGAGCAGCAGGACAAGAGGAAGAAAGATGGCAACAGATAAGGAGAAACGGGCTGCGTGGACCAGCCAGGGAGATGAGACCAACATAGAATACACGATGTTCTCAGAGGGACTTCAAAATGATAAGTTGGGCCTGTTTGGAAAGGACCCAGTATCCCCTACTGAACAAAAAAGTAACTCCTGTCCTTGCAATGAGTTTCCTCAATGCTCATGTGCAAAGTGACTGACAGGATTCAATCACAGGTCATGTCACATCATCAACTCCAAGCCCGGCAGCCACTGACAATTTCCTGGAACCATGTAATGCCTACAACCGCGTGGTCTTGTTACAGACAGCTGACTTAGATAGAAATATTACAAGCATTTAGACAGGGTTAGGCCCTCAAAGGAGCTGGCACAGAGGACCAGATGTCTTGTGACCTTGGAGGAGACACACACCTCTTGCTATGGGCCAGATCTCAAGACAGAAGGCAAAAAAAAATGCAGCTACATCCTAAGTATAAACCTTAGGGACTGGGTATGGATCACCTTGAGAAGCCAGGAATTACCATCCTAACCCCCTACAGAAAGAGTCACTGATCCATAAGAATACTCGCTTGCTATGTGACTACTTCCCTACTTGTCCCGATTTGGTCAATCTTACCTAAACAGTTAATCTTATTGGTTGACCACAGTTCTGTCCCACCTCAAGCCCATCTGCCTTGTGAGTTTCCCCATCATGGTTTTACTCTATAAAATCATTAGAAAAGACAAGAGTCTTTGGCAACCCACTTGGGACCCCTTCTGTCTCTCTCTGACAAAAGTTTTCTTTCTCTCAATAAATATTTCTGTTCTTAACCTCCGTTGTTCCTAAAATTTGTTCTTCGATTTTAGAGAACACAAACTTGTACTGGACATATAGCAGGTCAGGAGTTTCATTCCCCTGTATCAGTCTCTGTGTTCAGTTCTCCCTGCCTAAGGACAGCTTCTGGGTCTCACTCACATTTTCATCATCTACAGAAACTAGCACAATACTGGCATAAACCAAACACAATAAATATTAGTTAACTTAATTAACAAATCAATGAATACAGGAGGAGAGAACGCAGTTAACATTCACAGAGCACCTCTTAGGAAGGAGAGAGAGAGACAGAAAGATGTAGATACAAGTACAGACAGTTAAAAGTAACACTACAGGTATGTGCATTTAGCTATAGACACATATATGTATAGCGAAGTGTATAATTTATTAAATTTTTACAGAAAGCATTAGAATTGGGCTTGTTTTCAGATGGCAAGAAGTTGAGGTATTTGCCCAAGGTCATATAGAGGTCATATGGGAGCCAAAGAAATGGTAAATGCAGGACTTGATTCCACATCTATGTGGCTCCAAAGGTCATGTTACTTCCCCTGCACCACACCAGGCAACACGCATTTGCTAAAGCAGGACTAGTTCCTTCATTCCAATTGCCTTTGCCAATTCTTCCCTAGCTTACTTGCCATTCTGCCTCCACTCCTGCATAATAAGGCATCGTGCTCCTAACTCATATAAAACAGCAGTCAAACAAAGACTAGAATTCTTTATGCAAGGATTTACCCACATCTGCAAGTGCCCTTTAGAGATTCACAGCTAATGACTACCTTTGTTTTATCTCATTTTTGCCTAACTCAAATGACACATCCAGGATAAGTCATCTTTACCTGCCTATTCGCCTTTCCCTGGGAAACCTAGACCCCAGTTTCTTTAAGTGTTTTTTAGCTGTGCCTTGGAAGCCTTAGATCTAAAACTGCTTCTCTGCTTCCTCCTCCACCATCAGCTCTGAATAACTATTCTTTTAACAAATGGGCTCTGTGCACTCCCTGGGCAAACAGAATGTCCCTGAGTGCTCTTTGCAAGAAGGAACAAATAAGGCTTCAGAGAAAGGAGATCTTCCTAGTACGCCTTAAAATAAATATTCGTAGTATCTTTTGTGAGCAACTTAGTAGTCAGGGCCTTTCAAGAGCCTGTGGGGAATGTGGTCATTTCATTTCCTGGTTAACTAGTAGCAAAAATTCCTCTTTGGTTGTAGAGTTTCCAAAAGATAGTCACTTTCTTCCTGGCTTAATTTGCCAGAACACTGGAGTTAAGACTCTTATTATGTCTCAGCTTCACCCCTTCCTGGCCATGAGATTTTTTTATATACTTTCTAGATCAATTTATTCACAAGTGAGATGAGAATAATCTTTTCCTCTTTACCTGGTTACTGGGTACATTAAAGCACCCATGGTTCACTGAGCCATGTTAATAACAATTCATAAATGTTATTTCTGCTTCTAACACAAGGGATGTGATCAAAGTTCTTGCCATTGAGACATTACTGAACATTGCACCAATAAGTGTCACAGACCTGTGTATCTAAAAGATAGGAAAATTGCTATTAGAATTCCAAGAGAAACTGAGTCAGGTCTGAACTTCAACAGTGATGCCAGGCTGGACAGTGTCCATTCCAGTGGGTTGGATGATCATTTTAAATTGCCAGTGACCATATAGCATCGATACACTGTTGTG
>RJWM01044029.1:0-13563 GCA_004363535.1 Dasyprocta punctata | reverse complement strand
GTAACGATGTCACCATTTTCCAGAATCCGGTCCTCAGATCTGGGAGCCTGGGAATGTAGTTACAGATGCATGGAAAAAATTTTGCAAGTAACAAGACTTCCAAGAGACAGGTACATTGCAATCAAAATAGCAAGTCATTAACTTATACTAAATGCTTTCAAGTGGACCAGATATTCCACTAGTCTACACGCAAACTAATAATTCAAATCAACATTAGAGTTGGAAGCTTCTTGGTGAAGATCAGGTTAAGTGATGACCTTGGTGACACTCTGTGCACTCCTAGGGCACACTTCGCAATGAACTCATGCTCGGACGGTCCTGCTCACGCCCTGTCCCCCTCCCGGCTTGGCCTGGAGGTGACCTGTCAGGTGTTCTCTCACTGATCCGCCTTTATTTTTCTTTTCATTGCTATCAACTTTGGGTTAACCTGCATTTTCATTTCCTTTGGGTACAGATGTCTCACCCCGTGAATCAGTCTCAGTTGACTGTTCTGATACATGGTATTTGCTTTACAATTTTCCTGTTGGAAAGCAATCTCACTTCTTCATTACCTCTACCTAGTGGTGAGAGTCATCTTTTCCCACTTTATTTTCTTGCAGGAGTCAATGACCAAGTGACAGTTTGAAGAACACTTTCCCAGCTTCCGTTTCATTAACTGTGAAGATTATTTATCTTCATATTAGTTTATGGCCCAAAGAACAAAATAATAAGGAAAGTATATCCACCAAAACACATTCTACTTAGTATTCAGCCGCTCCTCTCAGTAGTCTTTGAAGCCACAGTAAAGTAAAATCAAAACAGTGGACAGATTCCACAAGTTATAGGAGACAGAGATCTTAGTATTTTCTCAGATGCTAAGTCCATGGGTATCTAATACCCATCCAACTACACCACTGACCATCCAGTCACGGGGCCCATCAAGTGCCGAGGAGGAGCGTGATGCTGATCCCCTGCCTGTGTGACCTTGGAGCATGCCGAACTCCACGGACCGGTACCTGCATCCCTCCTCCTAACGAAGAGATGATGATTCAGGGAGGCCACACAACTCCTCAACCTTGCTCTGCTCCCAGAGGCTGCAGCTCTGCCACTTCCTGACTCTTGCGTATCCTGTTACTACACTCAGCCTCCTGCCTCAGCCTCCTAGCCACTCAGTGCTAATGCTCATAAGACTAGCTCCTGCGGGAGGGGTTTTAATCCACACCTCTCTGTGTTCTTCTCCCCAGGTGATCTGAAGGTCCTCAGCAGTATGCTCACAGCACAGCTGCTCAGAGCTCCCCGACAAGGTACAGTGGCATCACGAGGTCACAGGAGCACCCTGAGGTCGCTGGCTCTCGACTTGCTGCACTTGTGCACTCTTCCTCATTACATCTCCGTGATATATTTGAACATAAGCCAGCATGATCCGTATCTCAGATGTGGCAGTCAGTGAATGATCATTTAGTGAGGGAAGGAGGGAGCCACCACGATTGCTATGCACATGCAGTTTTCTTGTGTCTCTTCTTCTTTCTCCAATTTTCTGGCTAAGAGCAGTACCTCAAATATCTCTTCTTACATATTCCGCTTGTAGAAGTCTGATAGCATCACAAGTATATAGGGAAATTAAAATGAACTTTAACCTAAACTATTCATAATTCATTGCTATGCTTCTTCGGAGGATGAAGATGTCCAAGGATAAAATAAGGGTCATACTTTGACCCTTAAAAGTATGAATAAGTACAACTCTGAGATATGGGTGCAGACCTAATAGCAATCAAACCATGAGTCTATGCAGGCATATTTTAGACATTTTTTTCAAAATAAACAAGTTAAAATGTCAAAGTGATAGGTGGCAAAATGAAGAGGATGATTTACATATTTTTCCTCCTCAGAGGTCATTTTAAGCACTTACTCTCTTGGTTCTCTAGCCCCAAAACATGTCACATTTTCCTTAGTTTCAAGTGCTGTTCACTAAGAAAGGAGGCAGCCAGGTGCTGTTAACTGGAGCTATGAAAATGGTTCACCAGATGACCATTCGATGCAGACTTAGGAAGTTTATTTGTGTTTAAAGAAACATCGGTATTCAACACTTTCTGTACATGGTTATGCTTTTGCTCTATACATGTGATAAGTATTGTTGAAGGTCTTTAATATAAATTTCTAAGATTCTCTTATTCACCCCAGCAGGTAGAATCGAGGTGGAAGTCAACCAAGCCACACCGTCTCATTGTGTAAACTCTCGAAGACTTCGTAATGTCCAGTCTTAACGTTTTACACATCACAATGCCCCAACTGCTTAAGTCTAGAAACTAAGCATATTTTCCTAATTTATTTTACTCAGTGACCTGAATCAAGGACGCTTTTAGACAATAACTGTCACCTGAATTTATTTGAGAAATAGTCAATCATTCTTGCCCTTGGAGTAACGTGGCACTTCATTAGTCTAGAAAGTTTTTCATGCACATTACTTACTTTGATCTAAATATCCCCCTGTGGGGTGGACAGTTAGTTATTTTCATTTCTGCAAGCAATTAAGGCTCTTAAGGCTTAGGTGATGGCATAATTTACACAGCTAGGAATGGGCACAGAGGGTGCACACAGTCATATGCACCCTCCAAGGTTTTACCATGTGTGTTTGTCTGCTTTCTGCCACTGTAACAAAACGCCTGAGATAATGAAGATAGAAAGGAAAGGTATGAAGTGATCCATGTCCCCAGAGGTTCAGTCATGGATGCTTGGCTCTGTGGCCTGCAGGCTCAGAGTGAGGTGACATATCATGGGGAGCCAGGTGGTGGAACCAAGCCACTCACTTCCTGATGGCCCAGGAAGCAGAGGAAGAGAGAGGAAAGGCGAGGACCACCACTCCCTCCAAGGGTGCTCCTCAGGGCGCTGACATCCCCCAGAAGGCCCAGCTCTTACACCTTCCGGCTGTACCACCTCCTCCCGCTGCCCCACACAGGGGCCACATGAGAAACGCCCAGGCCCCAGGGAACACTTCGCCATGCAGCATCGCGAGTATGAGCTGAGGGTTTACTCCGTGCACCGCATGTGCCTTCCAAACACTGGTTACCCTGCTTGCGGGCAGCGCAGGGTATGAGGTGACGCTGGCGCCCAAATGGCCCGTGGCTGATTCCTCCTGTAATTCATCACTGCTCTGTGGTCACTCGGTCAAAGTACATCATTAGGATAAAATGGCATTTTAAGAAAAAAGGCGTTATTGTACCCATAGTAGTTATGACGTTTTCATGAGTCCAACTAAAGTAAAACCTGCTCACATTAGGCCTTTACAAAAAGAAAATGAGAAAGAATTCGGAAGCAAAATACTGCAGCTGTAACAGATGTGAATGTTAGACACGCGATTCCAGCAGCGTAGTAACGCGGAGTAGCTGGTGTCGGAGCTGGGCCAGTTTCGGTGCAGGATGTCAGCAATGCTGACCTTTCGGGATGTCCTTGTCTTTGTCATTTTTCCAGCTGTCCCCATGGCTTGTCACATGGAGCATTGAGATTTATAGGAAAGAAAAATGAATCAGTTGTTTGTAACCACTGAGAGGAAAGGGAGCATTCCAGAAACCCGAGGCACTGCTGCTGCGCTCGTTACCACTGCAGGGGTCAAGATGGGGCAAAATGCTAGGGATTTACTGGCTCTCAGCCCCACAGCACCCCCTGCACAAGTGCCAGCCTCACAGTGGGAAACGTCACACTGTAAAACCCCTGCCTTCCCCGCTCAAGTTCGTTCTTTGAATTAAGTTTAAAAAGTCTAATCTTTTGGAGAGGGAATTCTAAGGTCCACATCTTCATATTCCAAAATGCTACGTCTAGCACAGGCAGGTGTGAATGCTGACTAAGCTTACAGCCACTGAGTGATGGGAGCCCATCCCGGGTTTTTATGCAGACGGCCAGTGGGTGCTGTGTTAAGTAACTGGCCCTCTCAAAGGAGCCCGCGCCCTGAAGACTGGGCGGGCCGGGTAACGGCTGGGTGAGCCCTGCCCTGGGCCAGGGCTCTGAGCTGGGGGCAATGGTGCCCCCACAGTGCAGTGGGGCACTGCTGCCTTCCAGGAGGACGTCAAACAGCAGCCTGACAGTGAGCTCCGGAAGTGACACTTTCCTCGGAGCACCTAGCGCACGGTGGAGATGGAGGGAAAGCTGGGGTGATTCTGCAGAGGGTAACGAAGACGAGCTAGGCGGAGGAGAGCACACTGAGCAGGTCGTGGGCACAGAATGAAAGGTGCTGGCTTCCGATTCCACCAGGCAGAGAAAGAGACCCCAAGCAGCAGCATCACCAGCATAAGGCCGGTGCCAACTTCCGAGAGTAATTTATGCAAGTGCCGTCCAGCAGAAATGCGCAGATCCCAACAGTATTGTTCAGGGCATAGATGAAACATTTAGACCAAAAAAGCTAATTATTGATACTGCATTCTTAAGATGTGTGCAATATTAAGTTAGGATGGAATTGTGAAAGTGGTCAGCCTATTGAAAAGTCACGATTTTCCTCCTCTTCTTGAGAAGTGGGCAGTGAATTGCTATGGTATCCAGTGAAGAATGCCTGGAGATTATCAAAAACATAAGGCTAGAAGGGACGTAACTAAGGAACTTAAACTGTCGCAGCTACTTCAATGCATTTAAATGTAATTTTCCACTTCTAAAAACAGTATATACACACACATCTTCTAACTTTTCTTAGAAACCTATTCTAAATTTTAACCCTCACTATGAGAAAAACTTTTTTTGGTACTGGGAATCGAACTCAGACCTTGTGCTTGCCAGGCAGGTGCTTATGCTGCTGAGCTGTATCCCCAGCCCAGGGAAACTTTTTCTTACTGTTAAGTTATGATAGATTTATAATAAAAAATAAACAGTAAGAGAAGTTATATAATAATCCTTTCCTATATTCAAATACTTTTTAGAATTGATCATATAGATCATGTTGCAATTATATATTAACTATCAAAGGCACAAGGCTCCCCACAACTTTTCCCCAATGTTTTCCCCAAACATCATCCTAAAAGACTCTGTTGCGGTGTTACTAAGTCCAGTGTTTATCTTTTTTTATAAAAGTTCCTTATAACCAATTACTACACTTCTTTATAGGTGTTTTTCCAAGCACTCTATTACTTATTGCTGGGCCACAAAGAGTTCAACCTACGCAGGCAAAGCTACGGTAACCCATCAAAAGTCAACGTTAGCAAGATGGTGTTGTGATTTGCATTGAAAGTGGAATAAAAGGGCAATAAAAATATCCTGCGTTGAATTATTTTGAGAAATAATATACACTATAAGCCAAAACATTAGGAGTTCCTTCAGTCATGCTTGGTCTCTGCAGAATCGTTAGTCACGTGAAAGTCAAGCCTTGACCACCAACCCCGAGGCCTCTCTGAGGAGGTCCCTGCGGGCGCTGTGTAACCCAGAGCAGCGGGATGGGCTCCCCCAACCTCGGGCCCAGGGACACAGCGGATGCGGCCCCCGAGCAGCAGCGCGGTTCAGGAGGGTGCGGGCCTGGGCGCCACCAGCCCTCTGCCGCCCCACCCGGGTCTCGGGGATCCTGCGGCGGGAGAGACAGTCACAGCGCCCCACCCACAACAAACATCAGCAGGAACGCCCGGCACCGCTTCGCACCCGTCCTCTGTGCTCCGAGCGCGACGCAGAAACCTGGGGCAGGCAGGAGAGCTGATCTACAGAGGGGGAAACCGAGGCCCGGGGAGCTTCGGGAACTTCTCTCGGCCACGAGGGCCGGGAGGGCAGCACGAGGCCGAGGCACAGGTGCCTGGGCTCTGGGGCCGCCTGCGCTGCTGTGCTGGCCGCTTCCTTCTTCCCGCCCGCGTCCCGTGGAGCAGCGCCGGCGGCCTCTCCTCCTGGACAGAGCGGGAGACCGAGGCCCGGGCTGCGCACTGCGTGGAGCGCACCTCCGGATGACACACGCGCTGGTCACTGAAACCCCACAGCCGGTCCTGGCGGGGTCCAGGCCGGAAGGCGCCTGCCTCCAGTGAGCTCCGAGGAGTCAGGCTTACCCCGGCCCCCAGGGCTGCTGACTTACCAGGGAGCCAGCAGAAAGCAAACGTGTAGCTTGCGCAGACCTGTGTGTCAGCCCCGAGGGACCGCTAGCGGGAGGCACGGGGGGACGGTAGCGTGCGGCCCTAGCCGGAGCCCAGGCCCCTACGCCGTCCGCCCTGAGTTTAAGTCAGACAGCCTCTCTGCCAGCCACACGGGTCCGCAGCGCCTGCCTTCGGCCTAGAAGGGCAGAGGCCGCAAGCAGGAAATCAGGGCTGCCCTTCGGGGGTCTCTTAGCAGGGCTGGACAGGCGGGGCTGAGGTTCCCCAGGCTCTGCGGGGTAAGTGCACAGCAACCGTTTAGTGCCAATTGTTCAGAAAGGATCGTGATGATTTTTTGGACAACTCAAATTCACCTCCTGAAATAATTCTTGGTAAAATCCTCTGTGCTTCACAGCAGAAATTATACCCGTGAAGTCCTACTTTATTAAAATACCTTTGTTCCTTGTAAACCTGTGGACCCATCACATGCCGCTTTCTGCAGCCTTCTAGAAAATAAAAAGACATGCCCTTTGTGTTAAAAGAAAACGCTTCTGGTTATCTTAGGAGTTTATTATTTTACAAAACAAACAGTTACGCTCAGTTTCCCTTTAAACCTACAATCTAGTACTCAGAGACCTAACACTTGTTTTATTTTTCTGCAGAAATTCTGAGATGCTAATGAGAGCATTTGCTGCCTTAAGACACATTTCTAAAAGCACTTTCGAGGGGCGTTTTCAAAGGCACAGGGAGGCGGTGCTCTGGGGTGACTGCCACCGGGAGGCAGTGACGTTCTCCGACCTTCTCTAATCACCATCTGCGGGGCGCAGTGACGGGGTCCGCAGCTTATCCGAGCCGCAGCGTTGAGTTCTGCCCTGCTTCAGCGCTGGACGGAACCCCAAGTGGGCAGCGTGAGCGTCCAGTCAGGACCACTGAAGCATGCAGGCAGTTTCTCTCCTTTTCCAAACAGTACCCCGAGGACTGAGGGTGGCGGCAGCACTTTTGTGGGGTGCGCCTGTGAGGTGAAATTTGGAAAAGGCTGAAAAAAATCAGAATGACAGAAAACGAATCCTGGTCCCCGTCATGCAGTTTGCATCATGGAAAGAACAAAACAGCCAACAAAAGCTCAGGGTGAAAGGCCGGGAGGAGGCTGGGAGGAAGGGGTACACGACCGCCAGTGTCTGCAGCGGGGACCAGCCCACAGGGAGTGGGGCTTCCGGCCTGGCTGCGGACTGGGGACACGTTCCTGAGAAACACGACCATGACCTCGGGAGCTGATCCTTAGACGGAGCGAGCTGGGACTACTAACAAGACGCCCGGGAACGAGCTCAACCGACCCAGACCACGCGAGGCGTGGGGAGACAGACGCCGCTCTCTCTGCTTCTCCGCTGTCCCCAAAACCCAAGGTGACAGGGACAGCTGCCGCCACCCTTATCCTCCCACGTGAGGGCTGAGGCTGAGGCCCACCAGCCAGAGGAGCCGGCCAAAGGGGAGCGAGTCCAGTCTCGCTAGCCGTTCACCTTGGAGGACGGGAGCCCTGAACTCTGCTTTCCACAAGCCAGTAAAGCTCTGGATTTCTCTTCCTGAGTCATTAGGCTCTGTGACCTAACAGAACTTCACCTGTGCCAATTTCCAACTTTCTTTTCAAAAGTAAACATTTCCTTAATACGTATTTTTGGATTTTAATTTGCACCAGGGCGCGTCTGCAGCCCATCGTGGTCGGGTCCGTCGTGGGGTGATGGCACAGCACGGAGCATAGCCCGGCTGTCACCTGGCTCCGCCTCCCACCCCGACCCCTGCCCCCTTCCCACTGCAGAAGTGTGGGGACCTTGCGGGTCTTACAGCCGCGTCGCCAAGGCCTAGGGTGACGTTGGGTGATGGGTAAATGTCCATCAAAGGAGCAGGTAAGAAGGAGTCAGTCTGCCCTGCTGCCGGTCTTGCCACCACGCCATGACCATGTCATTCCCTACGCCACCCCCAGCCCCAGGAACTGGACTCGAAGTTTATTTATTTCTCAACCTCTGTTTCAGTCACAGTCCTAACTCTGCGCCAACTCTAGCCTCGCACTCCGGCCTACCCTATTGTAATCATCTCTATCATTTTGTATTAATGTTTAAACACAAAGAAATAATTAGCAAAATGATTCCATTTTCCAGTGGTATCATTTGGATGCTTGAAATTACGGGTTTCATAACTGCCAGCAGTGTCTAGAAAAGCGCTTGGATCGCTGAAGCTCGGAGACAGGAGCCGGCTGGGGAGGGCCAGTCTCCCCGGGCTCTCCGGCGTCCGCATCTTGCCAGGAGCGCCCGGCCTTTTGAGGCTCTCTGTCTCTACCTGGCCACCGCTCAGCATGTCTGGGGGCAATGGCAGCCACGTGACTTCGGCCCTGCAGGGCACAGTTCAGCTTAGTGCTTGCTACAAACGGGTAGCTTCCCTAGGCGGAGTGCTCCTGCAGGCGGGCGGACCGTGTGGGCCCGAGCTCACCAGGGCAGCACCCCGAGAGACCCTCCCCGAGTGACACCCCCAAGTGATGGCCCTGAGAGACGCCCCTGAGTGACGGCCCCGAGAGACACCCTGGAGAGACACCCCCAGGTGACACCCCTGAGTCGCCCCAGGGAAACCACGCTGCCTGAGCCCGCACAGGCCTTGGCGCTCCTGCCTGCTCGCCCGGAGACCGCCCCGGCCCACCGCCCCTGCCTTGCTCCCAGGGCTGCCCCACAGCGCGGTGAGGCCTCCCACGGCCAGATCAGCTCATATGGTGTCCTGCCCAGCTTTTCACGTCCCTCTCTCTGCTGCGTTTTTCTCCTGAGCAGTGAGAATATTTAACCTCCACACAGACGCACCTTAGTCAGGCACCGTGGGCACCCGTCTCCCACATCTGGAGCGTGGCGTCCGTGAGGGTGGGGACAGTTTTCTTCCCTGCTGCACCCACAGTGCCCAGCACAGCAGCGACCCAGCAAATGCCCACCAGCTGACGGCGCACAGATGTAGGGGCAGCGAGGCGCAGGTCCAGGCTTCACGACGCAGAAGGAATCGACGGGTGCCGACCACTGCTGGGGTGCACCCACGCTGACACCCCCAGGGGCTCAGTGAGTGCCCCTGAACAGGCGATGAATACAACAGTCAGGAGGTTTCTCCCGGCTGCAGGGTCAGGCCTGCTGTGGAACCAGAATGACAAGGACACTAAGAGTCTAGCGCACCCGAGACTGGTGTTTCTACCATGGCAGTGCCAAAAAACCCAGGCTCATCTCCAAAAGACATCAGTCACATGTCTGAGCTTCCTGTCACCGAGACACAACACTCCACACACACAGCTTAAAAGAGGAGAGGTTTGCTTTAGCAGAAATGGGACAGCAGAGGAGAAACAGAAAGAGAAGGGAGGAGAAGGAAGATGCGGTCCTCTGGGTCACAAGCCCAGGCCCACCTCTGCCCAGGGGCACACGCGCCTGTGGTTCACCGCAGGCTCCTCCGCTCCCAGCTGGATCCTCTTTCCCACCCACCAGGAGCACAGGAGATTAGGACTGAAGTGTGACAATATGTCAATGCACTTTTCTGTCACCACATGTGACCCCATAGCCAGGAGCTCAGGGCCGTGTCCTGGAGTGTCCAGCGCGTGGCCATGGAACAGCATGGCAGAGCCCGTCTCCGACCCCCGGGGGCGCTCTCTGAGGCGAACCCTCCTGTCTGTAGCACAGTATCAGGGAGGCGAATTCCAGGGGCTTTCTACTCTCTTCCGACAGCACAGCTCACAGCAGGCGTCGGCGCTGAGGACACCAGGCTGCGTCCTCCAGGGCTCATCAGACTCGGAAGCTCCGCCCGCGTCTCCTGCGGCTCTGGGCTCCTCAGAGGAGTGGCTGTGGCTCCACCCTTCCCCACAGCAGCGGAGGTCTCTGAATGGAAAACCACCGAGGCAGAGGCGTGGAAAAAATCAGCAAGTTCAACACCCAGAGAGCAATCGGGACAAGAACACTGAATCTCATTTCTACTTTCATGTGTTGCCTACAGCCTAATGACTGGGCAAACCTGTGTGTGACCTATAAAGGTTAATTTAGACCACGGCAGGAAAATAAATCAGGGAAACTTAACTTTTCTTAAATGACTTAAACTCTCCTAATTTTTCATAGAGGTAGAAAGTTCTGGAACAGATTGTTGTTCTTTTCCACAACTGCTTTATTACAAGATGCACAGATCGGACCAAGGAACAAAAACCAGCTCATATGATCACCAGCAAGACCAACCAGCAAGCAAAAGCACTGCACAAGACGACCCAGGGTCTTATCAGCATTAGAAAGATTACACACTGATGCAACCAATTAGCAAATACTATAAAGGAAAGTAAGTCCATCAGTAAACCAACTCCCTTTAGAGTGAGTCAGGGCCCTTTTCTCTAAATGTTAACCTTGGAAACATGAATTCATGTAATGTCTTCGTGCACTTTAGTTAGGGTGCTCCTTACAGGTGCCAGTGAATAGCTGTGGCATTAGTCAGATCTGAGTCAGGCTCATTAATGAGTAATTTCCTCCGGGCGACGGAAATAGCCCTTACATCTTTGGGACACTTTGCATGCCCTTTCTATCCTGATCTGCATAAAAACACATGAGTCAAGGTAGGTCAATTACCTATCATTATTCCCATCAACTTAAGAAGAAATGAACAAGAGGCCTCTATTCCGAGGTTTAAAATAGCTGTAAAGGCCATCTGTTTAAACCACATCCTCCGTGCTTGGCTCCCACCAAAATTCCCATTTTATACCTAAATCCGCTTAAGGAAAGGGAGCTCACCTTGTCTCCAGAGTCCCGCCCGGGTCGTGCCTGCCCTTGAGAAGGTGCTTCTCCTGGAGAGCAATCCACCCTCTTAGCTCCCCAGGGGTGAGGAGCCGGCCAGCAGTGCAGGGCTAGGGTGTGTTGGGGGTGCAGATCTCACACCCCTGTGTGGGCAGTCGCGCCCGCCTCAGCCTCCCCTGCAGCCCAGCACTCTGCTTCAGTCTTCAGTGGGTATCAACATAAACCACAATTCAGGGTGATTCTGTATCAGCTCGATATCTGCTTACATGAGCATTCACTACACGCTTTATACATAACTAGTACCTAATATGAAAATGTTACCCAACTCTATATATTTGTGTATAAATATCTACAAAGCATCCTTTTTGCATTAATCTGTAGGATTCTGGCTGACCTGCTGGTCACCTGACTGAGGCCAGCGGGTCAGGGTCCCGGCTGTACGCTCCAAACGCGAGCAGGATTTAGACCTCTGTGTGGCACGCTGCGGAAGCGGACACAGGAGGGAGCGTGTACCCAGCAGGTGCAGCCGTCAGCCTGCTCTCCTGCGGTCACAGCAGCGACACAGCTACCTCACGAGCCATGGGCCCGGCCGTGCAGGGGTGCACGATGCCCCCGCGGGAGCTGCTTCCGGCCAGGGCTGCGGTGGCCCTGTCACCACCTGCCAGGCAGTGGGACAGCGGGAAGTGAAGCCCGGGCCTCCAGACTCCTAGGAGTCCACCGCTCGTCTTCCAAGCAGTCGTCCTCAGACAGCCGGAAGCAGAAGGAAGAGATAATGAGATAATGAGGGTGTTCAGTCCTCTGCCGGCACCTAGCCGCGGCCACCTCAGAACAGCCAGGCGGCCTCAGTGTGTAAGGAGGTCTCCACAGGTGTCCCCAGGTGCGGAGTTGCTTGAGGACCTGCTCCTGGGGTCACTGACGGAGACCGATGGTGTCAAAAGTAAATTCCAGGGTGGTGGCAAGTGACAGACCGGAGCCCACAGAGCTGAGACCATTGCTCTGCTCCAGCCGCTGCAGCTCTCAGGGAGTCCTGTGTCCCCGCAAAGCCAGTGTCCACCTGGGCTCCGCAGAGCAGCGGAGAAACGTGGCGGAGACCACAGGGGCTGACGGTGGGTGTGCCCCACTGCCCCCGACTGTGGTGCGTGTGTGCTGGTGATGTCGTCCTGCAGGCAGCCTTGCTGTGTCTTGAGGAATATCCGCTATTGAATCGGCAAAGTGGCCACTTGGGCAGTTGGAGCCACCTGGCCCATCCAAGCAAGCTAGGTCAGGATGGTCGGGCCAAAGTAAGAAACAGCGCCCGGGCTCTGCCTGGGCTTTGTAAGATCCGAGCCTACCTTCCCCCAGGAAAGGTGCCTGTGTGGGACAGAAACAGGTTCACTTGTTACAGGAAGGGACAGGCGACTGCATGTGGCCACAGGGCAAAGTGGTGAGGATAAGGGATTACCGGGCTCGCCGGAGAGCCCAGTGCCTGGCAGATGACCGACTGCACCCAAGGAGCACATCCCAGCTCAGTGAGAGGAGGGAGACCGGAGCCCCGGATGAACACAGTCCACAGGGGACAGTCCACCGGGGTGCAGTCCACACAGTCACACACACACACACACACACACACACGTGTGCGTGTGCAGACACACGTTTATTTATTCAGTCTGCAGAATTCCTGTGTCTCTGTGTCTATCCCTCAGTTCCCGGGACCGTGGGAAAGTCCAGCTGTTGGAGGGCACAGCTGAGGGTGAGCCGGGCTCAGGAAGTGACCGCAGGGCCACCCAGGTGCGTGTTCTGGGGTTATCACAGATGGAAGCTCCAGAGCCTGTGTTAAGTCAGTGTGGAGAGAAAAGCTCATCGCTTTGGATTCAATTTCTCTCTTTCCTCCAAATGACAGTAATACTATTAAATAATTTCCAATATAACTTTTATCAATGAGAATAAAACCAGACAATGTTTATATGATCAATTCAATCCTTTCTTTCAAATATTTTTATTGCATAAGAAATTCAGTGGCTTTTTAGTGGCCAGTGCTCTCCTACTGAGTAAACCAGAAGCCCAGGAAATGCAGGGGCTCCCCCGGAAGCAGACAGTGGCAGCGTCTCCCAGCCCATGGGCGGCCTGGCGTCGTCACTGGAAGTGGCATAGGAGGGCTGCCCGGCTCTGGATTCTATTTCCAGCTCTCTCTCCATCCTCTGTGACCGTGATGACTCACGTCTCTCCGAGAGTGACTCAGGGTTCTATTCAGAAGCTCTCCAGTTAGTCCCATGTTGTGGCCCCTTCCCTCTGATAGTGCAATACAGAATGTTCTTTTTCAGTCCTTTCTGCTAGCTGTGCAAAAACTGGTAGTTATTAACTCTTCATGTATATCGCTTAAAGTGAGATGTCATTAAATTTACAGAATTTACCAGTGAAAAACTAGTGATGAAAATGCTGTAGAAAATATTCTCCAGAGCTGTTGAACTGTAGGACCGAACAGCACTGACTTTCCCAGAGGCAAAAGCCGGGCCACAGTTTGGGGATGAGGCCAGGTCTGCGAGGTGGGACTCACAGGGTCACGAGTCGGCTTCTGGGGATCAGCGTCAGAGGTCCCTCGAGCCTCCAGGTCTGAAGAGGGCGCCAGAGCCCGGGGAGCCAGCGCACTGCCCCTAAGCCAGGCGGCTGGCACCATGGGCAGCAGGGCTGCGCGAAGGCTCCGACCCGCGCCTGGGGTGGCACCGCGCAGAGCCACGTGGAGGTCGACGAGCAGCCGGATTCCCGCGTGAGGGACTCAGACGCGCACTCTCGATCCCGATGCC
>RJWM01044028.1:0-13485 GCA_004363535.1 Dasyprocta punctata | reverse complement strand
GGCTTGCTCTTGCCCCCTCCTTTTACTCTGGCTGCTTTTGCTTGGCTGCTGCCTTAAAGTGTTGTTCCTGTGCCATGCCACCCTGCCTTGGAGCCAGCTGATTGTGGACTGGAACCTCCAAAAACTGTAAGCTAAATAAACCTTTCCTTCCCTAGTTTGTGTGTCAGGTGTTTTGTCTCAGCAACAAGTAAAAAGTAACGAAGACACCATGCTTGGTAAATTTTCTGCTATTTCTTCTGCAAATAGTTTTTTTATGTAATTTGTGTTTACGCCTTTTTCATCAACACCAAGTACACTTATATTATTTTTCTTTGCATCATCTTGTAGCTGTTGAATTGTTATTTCCTGATCTTTTGATATTTTCAAGAGATCTTTCCTTTTAATATCATTAGCCATGATCCTGTCTTCAAGATGTGGAAGTCTGTCTTCAGTTTCATTCAAGTGGTTTTGCTAGCTTTCAATGGAATTTTTAATTTCCTGGACATATTCTTGAATTCATTGCATACACTGTATTTCTTTCTTGTATTTATCATTCACAGTTTTCATATTTTTCCTGTCATCATCTATTTCTTTATGTATTTCTACTCTGAATTTGCTGAGCAATTCCTCTAAAAATGCTGACTTTTTTATTTTTTTAGCTGAGGGATTATTTCTTATCTGATTTCCTCTATAACCTCATGGATTTGCTTCTTTATTTAGGTTATTATCATTTCAGAAATTGCAGGTGTGCTTCTCCAATTTTCTTCTATGTTTATGTCTCCTGTACTTGTTTTGTGTGGGCTGGAAGTCTTAGATTGCATTTTGCTTTTTCTTCTTGTCATTTTCTATTTCAAAAAATTTTTCATTTTGTTTTCTGTAATGATCCTTGTGAGTTTTTGTAGTAGGCAGCTATAGCACCAGTATTATGGCCTCTCTAGTTAAGGTTTATTCTTCCAGGATGTCTTCTGTGTGCAAGAAATTCTTGGTTTGTGTCTGTCCCAAGATCCAACCACCCAATTAATTAAGAGTGGGATGTTGGTACCTTTCTGGATCAGTCCCTAGTCCTTTAGTGTAGGACTGTGTTGAGGTTATTATCCCAGAACTTCCCAGCATTGTCACAGAATGGAGACTAACTTATTACAACAGATATGACATCCTAGCTAAAGCAGTAAAATTGAGAATAGCAAGAGCATCAAGCAAAATTTAGAAACTGCAAATCTGTGGTAACTATCGATTTTGTACTTTAGACCATAGGAGCAAAGTCTAAAGTTACAAAACAAAACTGATCATAAATTAGGAGTTCATATGCAGAATGTTTCTCCTTGGTAGAGTGGTTTTACCCTGTGGTGGGGAAACTTAGGGAGAATAATATATAAAACAAAGATAACTGAAAAGTAGAAATAAGTTTGGAGGACAAAAGTTGGTTATGCAAGGTTTAGGAAACTATAAAAGGGGATAGAAAAGAAAGAATGAAAGAGTATTTGAGGGACTATCTGGACTTAGTCTCTGAGTTTGGGGGATGGGATTAGCTTTTTGTGGCTGGAGTTCTCCCCACCCGATTAGAAAAAATGAAAAAAAAGATCAGAGGAAAGACAAAAGAGCAAAAAAGAAAAGTGAAAGATAAAGAAGAGAGAAAAAGAGAGAGAGAGAGAAAAAAAGAAAATTGAGAGAAAAGGACTGATTATTGTACTGTACTCTTCTGGTGCTGGTTGCTGGTCCCACAGTATGGTGAGAGGGTACAGATACCTGAATTCCCCTAGAAGATCCAGTTGCCAAGTCCCTGCTTGTTCCCCTGCTGGTTGCTGGTCCAAACTTTGGCTTCTGTTGCTTTTGTCAATTTCATTTCACTAGTCCTGCCTGCCCATCCTGTGCACCATGGCTGGAGTCCCTGCTGTGTGGTTGACAGTCTGTAGGTCTCTGTGTCTTCTCATACTGCTTTTCACTTGACTCCTGGTAGCCGCAATGGAAGGGACTGGGTTGTGTCTTTGAATTTGAGAGGTCTCATATTTTTCAAGTCTTTATATGTTCTAGATATAAGTTCATTTCTGAGGGACAACTTGATAAAATTTTTGATCACCCTGTGGGTTGTCTTTTCACTCTGATGGTGATTTCTTTTATTGTACAAAAGCTTTTTAATAAGGTGAGATCCCACTTGTTGGTTCTTTGTAGTATTTCCCATGTGTTCTAAGTTTTGCTCATGAAGTCTCTTCCTATGCCTATGTGTCTAGGATTTCTACCTATCTTGTCTTCCTATGGATTTAGTGTTTATATATTAATATTTAGGTCTTTGATCCGTTTTGGCTTTATAGTGCAGGGTGATAGACATAGATCTAGTTTAATTTTTGGCTTGTAGAAATTTAGTTTTCCCAGTATCATTTATTAAAGAATGTCTCTTTCTTCCAGTGAACATGTTTGGCCTCTTTGTCAAAGGTAAGCTGGCTGACTGTGTTTGGTGCTGTGTCTGAATATTCTAATCTGTTCCACTGATCCTCAGGTTTGTTTCATTGCCAGTAAAATGCTGATTTTATCACAGTAGATTTCTAGCATAATTTCGAGTCAGAGATTTTGATGCACTTTGGCTTGCCTTTGTTTCCCAGAATTGATTTTGCTATTTGAGGTCATTTCTGTTTCCAAATGTTTAGGAATGATTTCTCCAGTTCTGTGAAATATACTAATGGGATTTTGACTGGGATTGCATTAAATCTGCATAACAATTATGGGAATATGGCCACTTTCAACATGTTGCTTCTTCCTATTCATGAGCAAGGGATAGCTTCCCATTTTCTGATCTCTTCTTCAATCTCTTTTTTCAGAGTACTATAATTTTCAATACACAGAGCTTTTATTTCCATTGTTAGATTGATTCCTAAATATTTCATTTTTTTCAATGCTATTGTGAAGGGTATAGCTTCCATAATTTTTCTTTCAGTGATTTTGATGTTGCGTACAAGAAGGCTATTGATTTTTGATTGCAGACTTTGTATTCATCTACTCTACTGAATTCAGTTATTGAATCTACAAGTCTTTTGGGGGAGTCTTTAGGGTCTTCTATGTAGAGAATCATGTCATCTGAAGATAATTATTAATTAACTTCTTGCTTTCCTATCCTTATTCCTTTTCTATCTCTTGTCTAATTGCTCTGGCTAATGTTTCCAAAATTATATTGAATACTAATGGTGAATTTGGGCATACTCATCTTGTTCCTGATTTTAGTGTAAAACCTTTCAATTATTTACCATTTACTATGATGTTAGCTGTTGGTTTGTCATAGATGGCTTTTATCAGATTGAGATAGAGACCATCTATTCCAATTTTCTGTAATGTTTTTATCATGAATATACTTTGGACTTTGTTAAATCCTTTTTCTGCATCTATTGAGATGATCTTGTGTTTTTGTTTTTGAGTCTGCCATTATGATATAGTACATTTATTGATGTGTGTATGCTTAAATGTCCCTGCATCCCTGTAATGAATGCTACTTGGTCCTGGTGTATAATCTTGATCACATGTTGTATCTGTTTTCTAGTATCTTAATGACAATTTTTATGTCTATGCTCATTAGGGAGATTGGGCTGTAGTTTTCTTTTCTGGTTGAGTCCTTCTCTAGTTTTGGTATCAGGGTAATACTTGCTTCCAGGGATGATTTTGAAAGTATTGTTTCCATTCAATTTCATTAAAGATTTTCTGGAGACCTCTGCGGCTGGCAGGATCATTGGCAGCACCTCTCCCTTCACTGTGAAGACTTCTGTGGCCAGCAAGATCATTGGCAGTACCTTCCTCTTCACCACAAACACCTTGGGGGACAGTGGGATCATCATCAGCCACTCCCCCTTTACCCTAGACACCTCGGGGGCCAGTGGGATCATCGGTAGCACCTCTCCCTTCACTGAGGAGACCTCTGTGGCTGGCAGGATCATGAGCAGCATGTCCTCCTCACCCAAGAGACCTCATCACCCCATGGACAATTAGCAACCACACGAACCACCTGCAGAGCCCCGGTGATCTGGTGGGAGCCTCAGCATCACCTCACCCACACAGAGGACCTCAGCTGGTCTGTGACAGTGTGGTGAGTTTCCACCTCAAATATAGGACCTTAGTGGGTGAACAGGAGCAAAAGCAAACCCTCTCCCACAGCTGTAGGACTTTGGAAAGTTCAGCAAGAGTGTGGGTGAGTCCTTCTTCCATACAGAAAACATCAGGTGAGTTGAGCTGAGTGCGAGTAAGGCCTCCCTTAACTTGAAGGAACTTGAATGGGCCTAGGAGACAACCAGTGACAAAATAGGATACCAGCTGAGGCACACAATATATAGTCAGGTAAATCTGGCAGCCTGGAACAGCTTAAACACACAGTAACAACTGAAGCTAAGGGTTGGCTTTCATCAACACTCCTAGGCTAGTCAGCCTAGGGAGAATATAAGACTTACCCAACAGGCCCTGCAGGAGAAATTCAGGTGACTGGCTGATACCCTTCATTGTGGGACCTAGCAATTGGACAAACATCACATATACAGTAGGACCCTAAGACACAAATGATGACCAGTTGAGACTAGCGGGATTGAAAAGATCAAAATATTAACCCAAGAGGTGAAAATGAAAAAATGAAAAAGCAAAATGCAATCTCAAACGTCCAGTCCATCAGGAACAAGTAGAGGAGACATTGAAATAGAGGACATTAGAAGTCATATAACTGAAATTTCTGAAAAGAGAGCAAGTGAAATAAAGAAACAAATCCATGAGGCTATAGAGGAAATCATATTAGAAATAACCTCTCAAGTAAGGAAAGAAATGACAACCTTAATAAAGAAATTGCTCAGCATAGCTAGCGAAGACATAGATAAAAAAGTACAGGAGCATGGGAAAATGGTGGAAACCTTGAATGAACAATTTAAGAAAGAAATGGAATGCATAAAACAAATTCAAAGAGATATCCAGGAAATAAAAAGGTCCACTGAAGGTTGGCAAAACTGTTCAAATGAAGCTGAGGATAGACTCTCAGCCCTCGAAGATAGGATTGCAGCTAGTGATCATGAAAGGAAGGAAATTTTAAAAATAAAAGAGAACATGAGATAACAATTCAACAGCTTCAAGCTGATGCAATGAGAAGCAATAAAAGACTGATAGATGGACTTCTGGGAAGATGACAGAATAGTAAGCAGCAGAGAAAACAACCTCTTTGAGAGACACCATCTAGACACAAGAACATACCATTTTGAGGAAGACAAAAAGGAGGGAAGTGGGTTCCTTAGACCCAGGAAGAATCTAAAGTCTGAATTGAAGCCCACGGAGAGAGTGAAAAGAAAAACTTCAACAAAGAAGAAGGCGGTAACTGGGGGTGCCTCTGCCTGGAACCGAATACACTGAGAGAGGGGAGCTGTTGGAGCCTGGGGACATACGGTCCCAGTCAGTGGTGGCTGGCAACCCTGGGAACCTCTACAGAGTGATTTGGCAGATGAGGAGAGCAGTGGGCATGGAGGACTGCTGGCAGTGAGTGCAAAGGACTCGGTCCTCCCACAGGAAACAGCGATTGGCCAGGAGCAATTTTGGAGTCAGGCCACATAAGCCTGGTGCTAAAACTGTTGCTGGCTTCCTCCAGCAGGTCCTAGCTGGGCGCAGACCTATGGAAAATGCTTGGACTGTGGTAACCCCAATGAGTCTGTTCTTGGGACAGGCTTGCTAAGGTTGTCTGCTACTCTGTCATCGAGCAGTTGCTGGCTTGTGGGGATACAGTGCCACAATATGGGTCACTGTCTCCACAGGCTGTCTACTAGTGAATTCAGAGAAATCCTGGAAGTGAATTCTTTTTGTTTTTGTTTTCCTATCTGTTCTTTGTTTGTTTAGTTTGTTATTTTATTTTTTCTTTTTTTACTATTATTATATTGTTATTATTATTTTACTGTGAGTATGCTTTCTGCCCTCCTTCTGAAAGAGGTTTTGTACTGTTCTATTTTTGTCTCCTTTAGCTCTCTTTTCCCTCAGTCTTCTGCAAAGGTTTTGCTAATTGGTGGACTTATCTTTGTCCTCCAACCTACTTATAATCTCTTTATCTTTTCCCAATTCTCTGTTTTCTCTTAAATCCATTTTCGGTCCTGATCCTTGAGGACAGAATTGACATATTGTGGATTTATGTATTGTATATAATTGTTTTGCATTCGATTGCATGGTCACAAATTCAGATTATATGACTGAGGGTTGTAAATCAGGGGTTGGCTCAGTTTACTGTTTTGTTTGCTGTGTTTGGTGCTGTGGGTGCAATTGCAGCCAGAATTAACATGACTGTTCTGGATAGTTGTTGGCCCTGATTGTCCAGGACTGAGATTGACTGGGGGTCAAGGAGAGTGCTGAGACACAGTGCCAAAGAACCAAGGACTGGGTTAGGTAAGCAATAACTTCTCTTTTCTAACAAACTGAGGAGGTGGGACCTTCCAATAGACTCAGAGCCCAGGAACCAGCTATGCCTGGAAGATACCTCAGGGAAGTGATCATCACCTGGATGTCCTTAATACCACCAATAAAGGAACCCATCAGAGGCAGCTAACAAGTATCACTCTAGGAATTAAACTAAAAAAGAAAAGAAATGAGAAGACAGTTAAGTAGCACACAACCACCAGTTCACCGAAAGTAAACCCAGAGGGCAATGAGGCTGGAAAATCCAAAAGCCCTCAACCAGGTATCTCTGAAGTGGTAACAAAGCAATTGAATGAGGCTCTGGAAAAAATGAAATCAGAAATAATCTCTCAAATAACCACAGAGATTACCCAAATATACACCATGTTTAGTGATGCTAGAGCAGATACAGACAAAAAATTAAATGATCTTAACCAAATTATGGAAGCATAACATAGGAGGCAAATGGATTCCATGAAGCAGATTCAAGCAGATATTAGGAGAATAAAAATTCCACTGAAACTATTTGAGGCAGATTAGGCCAATATGAGGACAGGATCTCAGATATTGAAGACAGGCTTACAGTTAGTGACCAGGAAAAGAAAGATTTCTCAAAACTAGCAAGGGAACATGAGAAATCAATCCATCAGCTGCTTGATGAGACAAAGAAGAATAATGAGATTCATTGGAGTCAATGAACAAGCAGGAGATACCACAAATGACATTGAAAACATCCTTGCAGACATCGTGACAGAAAACTTTCCTAGTAGAGAAAAAGAGTTTGACATACAAATAAGTGAAGCATATAGAACTCCAATTAGCAATGATTAAAAAAATCTACTTTCAGGCATATCATAGTCAAGATTCCAGAAATTCAACACAAGAATAAAATTTAAAAGCTCTTTAGGAAAAGAAACAAATCGCCTATAAAGGAAAGCCCATCAGAACCACAGCTGACTTCTCAGCACAAACTCTTTATTCAAGGAGGGCTTGGAGTGAAATACTCCAAGTTCTAAAGGAAAAAAGCTTTCAACCCAGATTGATGTATCCTGCAAAACTATCTTTCAAAATATAGGAAGAAATAAAATACTTCCATGATAAAGAACATCTGAGGAAATTCACAAACACTAAACCAGGACTCCAAAATATTCTGAAGAACATTTTAAAAAGAGATGGTAAGGACTATAGCTCCATGAACCCCAACAGAAGGAATCCACCAGGAAAGACAAACAATTAGAGGGAAGGGGGAAAAGAAAAAAAAGGGGGAGTCAAAAATAGAAAAGCAACATGACAAGGATAAGTCAATACATATCAGTTTTAATCATTGATGTTAATGGTCTCAATTCACCAGTCAAAAGGCACAGACTGGCAGAATGCATAAAGAAGCAAGATCCAACAATATGCTGTATACAAGAAACACATTTATTTCTAAAAGAAACTCATAGACTGAGAGTTAAAGGATGGGAAACAATACTCCATGCAAGAGGAATTCAGAAAAAAACAGGGGTTGCTATTCTATTTGAAGATAAAGTTAATTTTAAGCTAAGACTGATTAAGAGAGACAAAGAAAGTCACTATATCTTGGTAAAGGGAACAATCCAAGAGGAAGAGATAACAATCATAAATATATATGCAACAAATGAGTTCACCCAGCTATATAAAACAATTATTAATGGACATAAAAATTCAAATAAGCCTTAATACGATTTTGTTGGGAGCCCTCAATACCCTGCTGTCACAAAAAGACAGATCAACTAGAAAAAAAATCAATAATGAAATATTAAAACTAAATCAAGCTTTTGAGCAAATGGACTTAGTAGATGTCTATAGTCTTCCACTGTACAACATCAGAATACACATTCTTTTCAGCTGCACATGGGACATTCTCCAACATAGACCATATACTGGTTCGTAGAATATTCTTAAGTAAATGTAAAGGAATTGAAAGTGTCCCATGCATACTATCAGACCACAGTGCAATTAAATTGGAAATCCATGCCAAAGGAAACCACAAGAACTTCATCAACGCATGGAAATTAAATAGCACACTACTGAACAATCAATGGGTCACAGATGAAATGAAAGAAGAAATTAGACAGTTTTTACCATTGAACAACAATTACAATGCAACATACCAGAACGTGTTGTACACAAAGAAACCAGTCTTATGAGGGATATTTATAGCAGCAAATACCCATGTCAGGAAAACAGAGGAAGCACATATAAACAACTTAATGTTGAACCTTAAACTTCTAGAAAAAGAAGAGCAAACTAAACCAAAAGCTCGTACAAGAGAGGAAATTATAAGGATCAGAGGAGCAATTAACACACTGGAGACTAAAACAAAAACACAAAGAATCAATGACTGGAAAATATGGTTCCTTGAAAGATTAAATAAAATTCATAAACCCCTGACCAACTTTATCAAAAAATAAGGAAAGAAAGGATTCAAATTCATGCAACTAGGAATGAACAGGGTGAAATCACACCAGACCCTGTAGAAATCCAGAAAATCATCTATACCTACTTTGAAAACTTGTATTCTAATAAGATGGCAAATACAGAAGAAATTGGAAGATTCTTAGATACTTATGAAATGTAAAGCTGAGTCGAGAAATAAAAAAATCCTAAAAAACCCAATATCAATAAATAAAATTAAAGATGTAATTAAATACCTATCAACAAAGAAAAGACTAAACCATGATGGATTCATGGCTGAATTCTACAAGAAATTTAGTGAAGAACTAACATCACTACTTCTCAAACTCTTTAATGAAATTGAAAGTGAAGCAATGCTCCCAAATTCATTCCTGGAAGCAAGCATTACTCTGATTCCAAAATCAGAAGGAACCAAGTAAGTAAGATAATTACAGGCCAATCATCCTAATGAAAATTGATGCAAAAATCCTCAATAACACACTGGCAAACTGACTGCAGAAAATAGTAAAAAAAAAGATTGTACACTGTGATCAGGTGAGATTCATCCCAAGCAGTGAGGGAGATCATGTCTGTTAAAATAGACTTGGCCAGTATATATGCCAGTTGGCTCATAAGGCAGTGGATATGAGTTAACTATAATTGCTAAAGAATCAGATGTGTTCCCATGCTGATGGGCCATTCTCCTCTTGCAGAAAGCATGGAATTCAGTTCATGAAGATTTACAAACAATAGTAACTTTGACGCAAAAATAATTCTCAATAAGATACTGGTAAAGAGACTGCAGCAAATAGTCAAAAAGATTGTATACCATGATCAAGCGGGATTCATTCCAGGGATGCAGGAATGGTTCAACATACATAAATCCATAAATGTAATACATCATATTTAACAGAGCCAAGGATAAAAATCATACAATTATCTCAATAGATGCAGAAAAAGCTTTTGACAATGTCCAGCACCCATTCATGATAAAAAACCCTACAGAAAATTGGAATATATGGTCTCTATCTCAATCTGATAAAAGCTATCTATAACAAAACAACAGCCAACATCATACTAAATGAACAAAATCTGAAAGCTTTCACTCTAAAATGAGGAAAAAATAAAAGATGTCCACTGTCTAAACACTTATTTAACATTGTCCTGGAAATTTTAGCCAGAGCAATTAGACAAGAGAAAGAAATAAAAGGAATAAAAATAAGATAGGAAAAATTTAAATTAGCATTATTTGCAGATGACATGATACTTTATCTAGAAGATCCCAAAAATTCCACCAAGAGAATTCTAGATTTAATAAGCAGATTTAGCAATGTAGCTGGTTACAAAGTCAATACTCAAAAATCAATAGCCTTCTTGTATACAAACAACAATCTCACTGAGAGAGAAATCAGGGAAGCAATACTTTTTTATAATAGCATCCAAAAAATGAAATACTTAGGAATCAATCTAACAAAAGATGTAAAAGACCTCTGTACTGAAAATTACAGTGTTCTGAAAAAGGAGATTGATGAGGATATTAGAAAATGGGTAGGAAGAATCAATTTAGTGAAAATGGCCATACTTCCAAAACTGCTACACAGGTTCGATGCAATCCAAATCAAAATTCCAATAGCAAATCTCACAGAATTAGAGAAAACAATCCTAAAATTTATCTGGAACCAGAAGAGACCTAGAATAGCAAAGATGATCCTGGGAAACAAAGACAAGACAGGGGGCATCATAATTCCTGACATGAAATTATACAATAAAGGTACTGTGATAAAAACAATGTGGTACTGGCAAAAAAACAGATCTGAAGATCAATGGAAAAGTTTAGGAGATGCAGAAATAAGTCCAGACACAATAAACTACCTTATCTTTGATAAAGGTGCCAAACACATTCATTGGAAGAAAGATAGCTTCCTTTATAAATGGTGTTGGAAAAACTGGCTTTTGACATGTGAAAGATTAAAACTGGACCCATATCTTTCACCATGTACAAAGTTAAAATCTGAATAGATTAAAGATCTCAACATTAAAACAGAAACATTAAATTTTCTGGAAGAAAGAGCACATAAAACTCTTTAAGACATTGGTGTAGGCAAAGACTTTATTAATAAAAGCTGGACTGCACAGGAACTATCACAAAAAATCAGCAAAAGGGATCTCATCCTACTGAAAGGCTTTTGCACAGCAAGAAAAATCACCAACAGTGTGAAGAGACTATCCACCATCTGGGAGAAAGTGTTTGCCAGCTGTCCCTCAGACAAAGGATTACTATCAAGAACGTATAAAGAACTTTAAAAAAAGTCAGCCCTGAAAGATTTAAAGACCCAATCCAAAAATGGGCATCTGAGATGAACACACACTTCTCAGATGAAGTAGAAACAGCAAATAAATACGTGAAATAATGTTCAACAGCACTGGTCATTCAAGAGATGCAAATGAAAACAGCATTGAAATTCCACCTCACCCCAGAAAGAATGGCTTGTATTAACAAGTCAATCAAATGCTGGAGGGGCTGTGAAGATCCTTTGTCCACTGTTGGTGAGAATGCAGGTTGGTACAACCACTGTGGAAGTCAGTGTGGAGATTCCTCAAAAAGCTAGGATTGGTGGTTCCATTTGGCCCAGCTATTCTCCTTCTAGGTATCTTCCCAAAAGAAATAAAAACATCATACCACAGCAATATATGTCCACCTATGTTTATAGATGTACAGTTCATAATAGCCAGATCTTGGAAACAACTTAAGTGCCCCTCAACTGAAGAATGAACAAAAACAATGTGGTATTTCTATACAATGGAATACTACTCAGCTATAAAGAACCATAAACTAGACACTTTCTCACTTAAATGGATGTGCTTTGAAAATATACTGATCAGAGAGCTAAACAGGTCACACATATGTAACCATCGTATTGTTGCACTTGTGTGACAAACTGAAAAATAATCTGTTTGCATTTAAAAAATTAGTTAAGATAGTTAAAGAAAAAGAATTTTGAGTGAAAAGTAGTTTTCACAGGGTCATTTTCAGACTTCATTTTTACCATGAATTGTTCTTTTGAAAATAATATAGCATTCATAACCTTAAAAATAAAAGACTGATAGACATCAATGGAAATGCAGGAGTCAATTAAAATGCCATAAAAATCTATTGACAGAAGGAATGGCAGAAAATTTCCCATAGAAAAAAATTAGATATGCAGATAAGTGAGGCATATGGAACGTGTAACAGTCATAACCAAAATAAATCTACACCCAGACATATAATAATTAAGATCCCAGACATACAGCATGAAAACAGAATACTAAAATCTGTTAGAGAAAAGACATAGCTCACCTATCAAGGAAAGGCTATTAGAATTATAGCAGACTTTTTAGCACAAACCATCAAGTTAATAGGAGCTTGGAGTGAAGTATTTCAAGTCCTGAAAGAAAACAACTTTCAGCCCAGATTGATGTACCCTCCAAATTTTCCTTCAGAATTTATGGAGAGATAAGATACTTCCATGACAAAGAGCTACTGAAGAAATTCATGTCTAGCAAGTCAACTCTAGAAAGAATACTGAAAGACATAATAGAGAGACAAAAATGACTACAATTCCCAGAACAACAACAGAAAGGAACTACCAGGCAAGGCAAGCAATTAAACAAGGAGAAAAAGCAGGAAACCACAACAGGAAAATAAAATGACAAAGTTGAACCTGCACACATCAGTTATATCCATCAATGTGCATGTCCTCATTTAATCAATTAAAAGAAGTAGGTTGACAGAATGGATCAAGAAACAGGATCCAACAATATGCTGCATACAAGAAACACATGTGACTAAAAAGAAAACTCATAGGCTAAAAGTCAAAGGATCAAAAACAATATTCCATGTGACAGGAACCCAGAAAAAAGCAGGGGTAGGTATTCTGTTTGTAGACAATGTGAACTTCAAAGCAAAAATGATTAAAAAGCATAAAGAAGGTCACTACATAATTGCCAGGGGAAAAATTCAAGAGGAAGAGCTAACAACCATAAGTATATAGACACCAAACACAGGAGCACCCAACTGTATAAGACGAATACTAATAGACATGAAACACCAAATATGCAATAACACAATTGTAACAGGGGACCTTAATACTCTATTGTCACATAGAGATAGGTCAACTGGACAAAGAGTCAGTAAAGAAATAATAGAACTGAATCAAACCTCAAATGGACTCAGTGTATGTTTACAGAGTGTTCTAACCAACAACATCAGGATACACATTATTCTCAGTGGCACATGAGATATTCTCTAAAATACACCATATATTAGCCCACAGAACATGCCTGAGTAGATGCAAAGAGATTGATTATCCCAAGCATATCTTCTGATCATAGTGCACTGAAATTGGAAATTAATGGCAAAAGAAATTGCAAAACCTATTTAAACACATGAAAATTTTTTTTAATTTTATTTAAGCGAAGAAAAACAAAACAAACAAAAACTACAACAACAACAACAAAAAAAAGACATATATAGTAAAAACAACAAGCAAAAGAGACAAGCAAACAACTAGCATAAATACACAACATTGCAGGTTTACAAAACTGGAAGATAGAAGCTTGACAATGGTTGCAATTTGCGCATCGTTATCTTTAAAATGGTTTCTTACATTAACAGATATAGACATGCAAGATTGATCCAATCATATGAGTATTAATTGTTCC
>RJWM01044027.1:0-13486 GCA_004363535.1 Dasyprocta punctata | reverse complement strand
GTGAACCAGATAAGGCTTTGTCTTAGCCCTCATGATAGATAGCTTCAGAGTCAAGAACTCTGCAAGGGGCTTTGATCCTCTTGGAGCCTTGAAATCATACCATTTGTCTCATGTATTTAAGCTTTTGCTGTACACTCATTCAGAAGATTGGAGATCTAGGCCAGGTCCCCGATAATGCTGTGCCTCAGATTCCCACCATGGGCCGAACTTCTGAAAGTATGAGCCAGAATACAACACCACTAAACATTCCAGTTGAATGTCTCAGATATTTTGTCACAGTGACAGAAAGCTCAGGAACAAAAACAAGCTTTTGTCAGGAGTGAATTAAGTGACCAAATGTGTCAGAAGATTGTTCCTTGAAAACGGAAATTGATGAACTTGATGTCAGACGTACCTACCTCATAAAATGTGATAAGAAATATGATAAGAAATTAAAAACTAGAGGCACATTTCTAAGAAAATCACTGAAACAAGAATCAGGAGTATTAGGTAGTTAGCAACTTATATGACATTATTATAGGCGACAAGTAATTGTTTCAGAGAAAACATATTGAAACTCTTAGTTCTGTAAAAATCTAAGCTCATGATTTCATGATATCAAACGATGAATTTGAGAAGTAAAAAGAGTAATTTGTGAGAATTTGCTATTGGAAATAAAGAGAGAGAGAAAAAAGATTTCTGTTTTCTCCAGGGATGGAAACCTCCCCCTCCAAAAAAAGAATTTTCACATAGCTTTGTCATATCTGGGGTTTACACCACCCTGCAGGATCACAAAAAACTAGGCATTTTGAACTTCATAATAATAAGGGAATTGAGGTGCGAAGTATAGAAAGAAAAGTGAAATGAACTAATTAGAATTTTAAAAAGAGACAGATAAGAACCTGGTAAGAAGGCAGTGGGTCAGACCTGGATAGCTGAGATCTTCATTCCTGGGTGATTTCAGTCCCAGTCCCTAGGATCCCAAACCAGGTACAGCTGCCCACACGCAGATTCCTAAGTCAGCTTTATCTGCTTTTCTTTCTTCATCTTGCATCAAATTTCTAAAATTTGTGGGTTTGTTAAAAGAGACCTTAGATACCAAGTCGAGTTAACATTAAGAAGTAGACTAATGTGGAAATATAGAAATAGACTGTGAAAATATATTGATATGAGAGAAAGAGAGGGGAGAGGGAGAGAGAGAACTCAAAAATGTATGCACTTTCCAAGAGTTCAGTTTAATACAGAATACCCAGAAGATAATGGCCACCACTTTAAGAACATCTTGGAAAAATAGAGGCTAAAGATAACTTGAGATGTTCTCATGATAGATATCCCAATAAGTTTAGTATGAAATATTTATAACAGTTTTGTTATAGGTTTAAAACAAGCAAAGGAATCCAAGCAGCCAATTGTGAATTTAGAGGAGCTTTTATTAGTCGAACCTGACAATCAAACTGACACACATAGGAAGATGTCAGAATGCCCTGACCCCTGAGAGTAGGTAGAATTTAAAGCAGAAAAAAAAAAAACACATCCTAATTAGTAGAGTCACTTGTTACTCTTGGCTAAATCTAGAACAAGGAGTCTAATTGTAACTGACTGTAAACATTACAAAGAACTTGGTTTAGCAAATACATTGTTTTTAACATACGTACATTCTTTCAGGGGCAAGCTGACCTCATCGTACTTCCTCTTAATCAGTTTTCCCCACTCTGGAGTGATCTGGAGGTTAGCTTTATGGAATTTTCCTATGTGAACCATCACATTCCACACTGGTTTTCTAGGGGAATCAAATCACTGTTTCTTTGTCTTTGCCATCCTTATCTTGTAGGGGAACGTATTGAGCTCTGAGAATCAACATTTTTACAGATTGGATTTGCTTCTGGATATAATTTAAGATGCAACTTATAAGACATGGGCGTATTGTAATGGCCAAGAGCAATAACATTAGTGGTCCAGCTAAGGCTGACGGCAAGGTAGTTAGCCAGAGGGACATTGTGAATGAGCCCTCGTACCAGTTTTGTCCTTTTTTAATTTTTTTATCTTGTAACCTTTTACTGAGTTGACTTACGCCTTCCCTAGTCACTCTTGAGTGATTGGTGTAAAAACAGCAAGCTTTTCTCAAAGCTAAACATAATTTTCCTTGTTTAAGGAAGAGTAAATTTAAACCTCTTTTATTTTGTAATATCATCTCTGTTAGTGATCCTAGGGATTTTTTAAATTTGTCAGCGAACTTTTCTAAGGTTGCCAGGTCTTGGTCTATCTGTTGACTAAGTCTTTATAACTTTTATTTGTTAGTATAAGGGTTGACCTCTCTAGTGCTGTGTAACCTGCTAGTTCAATTTTCAAAAATGTTGCTATAAGGATGGGAGCTCTCTTGACTCTTACTGGGCTGGCCGGTTCCATGTGTAGTCTTTTTTTCTCTCCCAAGTAGTAATATACCTGAGGAAAAATATGACTCAATATACAGAGTTTAGGGGGACCAGATACAGCATGATGATAAAACAAAAAGGGAGCAATGCCATCAGTACAGGCAAGCCAAGCCCCAGGCGGGGCATCCAGATGTAACCCAAGGGAATATGACCCATTTACAATTATTTGATCTTTAGCGGATTGTTGGTGGTCTGAAGCGTCCATGTTGTTTTTGGCATGTCCTCAGCCAGCTTGATGTGGGAGTGATGGATCCAGTGACTTTTTGCAGTATCCTTCACTGCCATGGGGGTACTCAGCACCACAGTTAAGGGACCATCCCAACGTGTACCCAAAGAAGTGGAGTCTCTCTTTTTTATTTAAACGAGATCCAGGTAGGGCTGCTGAATGATCATCAAGTCTCTCAGGGACTGCCTGGTGACTTTGGAAGGGGCAGTGAGTCACCGGAAAGGAGGGCTGGAGAGCCTGTAGGGTTCTAACAAGTTCTCCATTAGTTAATATAGACAGCTTTTTATCACGTATCTTAGGGACCAGTGTGGGAGGCCAGCAATCATGGCCTCAAAGGGAGTAATACCTTGTATATAGGGAGTACAGCGAATGTGCAAAAGGGCAAAAGGGAGGAGACTCACCCAGTTTTTGTCAGTCTATAAAGCCATTTTGGAAATTGTTTCTTCAGTTGTTCGGTTTATCCTTTCTACTTGGTCTGAGCTTTGAGGCCGGTAGGCACGATGTAATTTTGAATTGATTTTTAAAGCCTTAGCCAAGTTTTGGGTAATCAGGACTATAAAGACTGGACCATTGTCTGGCCCCATGGTTATGGGCAGGCCAAATTGAGGCACTCTCATTTAGGAGCTTTGCTGTAACTACAACAGCAGACTCAGTTCGTGTGGCAAAAGCTTTAGTCCATCCAGTAAAAGTGTCTATGAACACTAAGAGATATTTATATCCTCCTTTTCCCTGTCCCATTTCAGTAAAGTCAATTTCCCAGTGGTCTCCTGGGAAGTGCCCCACCTGGCAGGTTCATTCATCCAATGGGAGTTGATTGGGGTTTACCAAAATACACTGTGGACATCTGTGGATCGTCTCCTTGGCTAATTGAGTTAGCCTAGGGATAAAGTAATGGTCTCAGAACAGTTCAGTCAATTTTGTTCCACCCAGATGCGTGGCCCCATGTGTTTCTTAAATCAGTTCTCATTCCAATACCTCAGGGATGAGAATCTGTCTTGATCAGGTCATATGCTGCCCATGCTGGCCTGGTGTGATTCAAGGACCAGTCCCAATGACAACACCAAGGAGCCTGGAGGTTGACTGATCCAGGCAGAAAGTTTCTATGCCTGTATAACTGATATGAAATGACCTTCATGCTCTGCAGTCCACCTGTCCAGGTGAGCAGGGACAGGTTCAGGAAGGTTCACACACTGGGGTGTCCAGGCTACAAACAGAGCCCCTTGGCCTTTGACCCTGGGCTAGACCTGGCTTCAGTCAGATGTTGCTCCCACAGCCCCCATGCTCTATCTTCATGCTTGTGTCCTTGGCTGATGATGCCTCTGTTCATGGGGATCTATAAGATGGGTCTGGGCCATACTTTCATCATATGGCAGAGAGTCATCATGCACTGACCTGCATTTTGGGTGGGATGACCATATATGTGCCAGCCCATCCTCACCACCCAAAGGTCCAGTGTGTTGTTAAGAGACTGAAGTTGTAAACAATACCTGTTTCCCTGCATGCAGTTGCTTTGTGGTCAGAACAACATAGGCTGAGATCCAATATTTCTGGGGAATGACCCCCACGTGCCTACAAGATGGAGATGCTTAGGCCATCCTCCAACTCCTGTCACCATTTGTTCTGTAGCTTATGTAAGAGGCACTGGATAAGCATCACATGCCTTGTAGATCCCTTCATCTGTCCCCTGGTAAGGCTTCCCCAGAGAAACCAAACTGAAAAGAGCATCTGGAGTTTGCACAGTCTCTGTCTAGACATGAGATGCCTACCTCAGGAAAGCTATCCATTCTCTGGTCTTCCTGGAGAGAAGGAGACTCAGTAAGGGGATCCCCTTCCCCAGGATATAGTGAGAAGATCAGGGTAGTTCTCAAGGAGCCTCTGAACCTGGTTCATTCATTTCACACTGTTTGGGGACACTGTTGGAAACATCTTGAGATCTAGACAGGGACAAATGTACATGGGGGAGGGAAGCAGGGAGCTCAGGCCCCACTCTGTACAGCTGCAGCCCGGGAGCAGGTGGCTTCCTGGGACAGGATCCTCCTGGGTCTGAGTCTCCCTCTTTTAAAAGCTGTGATCTAACATTGGAAGTTTATAAAGGGTGCACATGTTTGAGAAATGTCCCATTTGATTGGGTGAGTTTACCTAATTAAATAAAAACAAGGAGACCCACATACAGGGCTTTCTAGAACACTGAATGTCTCAGTTGTTCATGATGGAACACAGGAAGGAATTTTCTTAACACAGATGGTGCAGCATGTTGGGAGACACTCAATTTAGTGTTGACCTCAGGGCCGAGTGGGTGGCACAGTGGTGGGCATAAGAGAATGTGGCACAGACATTGGGGAAGGCTGTGCGTATCCCTGAAAGCTCTAAAGTGCCCCATCACTTGACTGTGTGGATGGGATCAGTGGAGAATGGTAAGGAGCAGGGCATATAAACTAATTTTTGTATACTTGTAAAATTATTTGAGCTTAGAAAAGAGACTAAACCATAGAACAAGTGTTATGCAAGATTCTGGAAACTGAGTAATTAAAGTCCCCAAACAATGCACGGGAGCAGATGCACAGCCCTGTGCCACACATCTCATTGCTGGTCTGAGGGCCCAGGATCTTCCCGTGGAACAGGTGGGACCTCAGCAGCTGAGACAGAGGTGCTGGGGAAACCATCCCAGGATTCCTAGCTGTTATCAGAGATGTCTGTTTGTCTTTTTCTGTCCTCATGTGGGAGGAGAAGAGCCTTCTCTTAAAGTCCCAAACGGGCCTGCCTAGTACTTGAAGGAAGCAGCATGGGGTGAGTGAACCTGCTTAGCATCGCAGACAGCTTTACCCTAGATTGGCCTGCAAATCTTGTGACCACTAAAACTAGGATTTTCTCTGCAGAGCTTTTTCTGAGCAGACTTGATTGACAGTGGAATGAGTTCTGTCAACACTGGGTCCATGCAGGTGGCAGGGGACACATTTTCTCAGATAAGATAAGCACTTTGGTCCCAGAACCCTATGGTAGCAGTTCTCATGTGTCATGTACCCACCCATTCACAGGCTGGTTCAGGTCTTGCACTAAGAAAATGCCTGCCTTATGAATATGCAAATAACCTGAGTTTGCTTTGGGAAATACAAATATATCTGTGCCCTAGATCATTTCACCACCACCACATTCCTCTTCACAATCACCAAGATCACAGCTCCTCACCATGGACTGGACTTGGAGCATCCTCTTCCTGGTGCTTGCTGCCACAGGTAAGGGAATTCCCACTCAGGCTGAGTTGGAGACCAGTGCCTGTCAGTGCCCCATTCTTATCTTGTCTCCACAGGTACACATGCCCAGGTGCAGCTGGTGCAGTCAGGTGCTGAGCTGAAGAGTCCTGGTGCCTCAGTGAAGATCTCCTGCAAGGCTTCAGGCTACACTTTCACTGATTACTGGATCAACTGGGTGCGGCAGAGCCCTGGACAGGGTCTAGAGTGGATTGGAGAGATCAACCCTAGCAGTGGCAGCACCAGTTATGCTCAGAAGTTCCAGGGCAGGGCCACCCTCACCAGAGACACCTCCTCCAGCACAGCCTACATGGAACTGAGCAGTCTGCGCTCTGAAGACACGGCCGTGTATTACTGTGCAAGACACAGTGTGGTGACCACATCCTGCATGTGTCAAAAACCCTGAGGGAGGAGCAGCTGCCTAGATAACGAGATGACAGAGATGATAGTAGTGAAGTGTTGCTTAGAAAACTGGCCAAGGAATTGAAGATAGAAAAGATAAAAAATAGATTTACATCCTAACATAACGGGAATATTGTATGAATATCCACTAATTACTCTCTATTGTGGTTCGTGTCTGAGGTCCACCCCAAAGCCTCATGCCATCATTGGGCAAGGGCTTTTGAAGGAGCCTGAATCCAGAGCATGTGATTTGTTTGTGATCCAATGCTAGGATTATGGGTGTGAGTCCTACAGCGGCACCCAAAATAAGGTCTCCACCTCTGCTCTTGTTGATTTTGGTATCCTCCACTTCCCTGAACTGTTGCTTCTGTCATATGTTTTGCTGCCTTGAGCCAGCCAGTTATGAACAGAAACTTCTACAAATTGTGACTTAAATAAATCTTTCATCCTTTAAGTTTGGGGGTCATGTGTTTTGTCCCTGCAATGAGAAAATAACTAACCCAGCCTCCACATAAAATACAGGGGGAGATGAAATCTCTTTACTAATAAAAGTGGACATGAGCACTGCCCAGAACTTATTTTAATGACACATACAGTGGTGCCTCATTTAACAGACTAGTTTGTTTCACCACTCCGGGGAAGAAGGTGATCTTCATGTTCATGTGGGGAAGATGACCAGCTCGTGTTTCATTTCAACACAGAGATCACAAATGGAAGAAAAGTTTCTATAGAATGTGTGTTTGCAAACTGAATTGATCATTAACAGATGCACTCGTCAACTGAGACATTACTGAATTTCAAAACAATTGGAAAAGCATCTAAGAACAAAGTTTCACAATCCCATGATATTATTTTCTTTAGTTTGAAAAAATGGACAGAATGTTGCTGCCATTTCTATTTAGCAGCATTTACTAATCTATCATGTTTATGTCCACTGTGAAGTTGATTAAGAAGTAGAGAGTTCCCATGAACTTCTGTTCCTCTTACCTATGCAACTGGTTCCTCCACCAGCACCCTGTCCTGCAGTCCTCTCTGTTGCAGTGATTGGTCCCACAGTGAGACACCATCACCTCCCATAGTCATAGTGCTAACGGGTTCATTCCTTGTGCTGTGCATGCTGTGACTTTGAATAAAAGTTTAATGCCATGCTTGCATCTCAGGTTTCATGTGCGTCCAAATTACTTAGGTGATTACCAGGATCAGTGCTGTGGGACCCTGGGATGATAGGTGGACACTTAGGCACCAAGGAGTGGAGGCTCTGAGAGAGGAGTCTGCTCAGCAGTGCACCTGTGAGGAGTCCAGGTGGCCAGGCTGGCTGTTGAGCCCCCCGCTGAAAAATCTCCAGGGGCCTCCACTACTACACAGTTGGCTAATGCTGATGGTTCAAATGCTTCATTTTTAGAAACCTTCTCCGGATGTCACAGCTGAGTGTACAAGCAATCTTCATCCTCTGGAGAGAGATTAAGCTGATGAAAGGTTCCTCACCAGGTGTATGAGAACATCATGTTCAGATCAGTTGTGTGAATATCTCACATTCTTTTGCTCCATTGCTATCTTCACTTCCACAAGAAAGAGCCTTCACAGTGGAAGAAACATTTTCCATCCCCATTAGCAGAGAATAAGTGTCCCATTGTCCTTACAATCCTTAGGAGTTTCTTTTGTCCTTGTTAGCTTCCTGGTTTTTCCAAATGATGTGTATCAGGCAGTTGTATAAATATATATATATATATATATATTTTCTTGTAATCCATATTGAAAAAAATTATGGAACTGTAAATAAACATTGAAATTTTTATTTTTATTTAATTTTGAGGGATTTTTCTTTGATTCTTTCTAAAACATTCTGGAATATTTTCAGAGTTTAAAAGAAAGTGTGTTTCAACACTAGATAGTTTGGATATTCAATTCACAAAGATGCCAAGAAATGTGCATGGCAGTATGGTGGCTAACCTTAGAAATAATTTATTTTGTTCTTGAAAATTGACTAACAAATTAGATTACATATATTCTCATAACAAAAATGATAATTATGTGGTATAACCTGTGTTTGTTTGCTAAATTTAGTCATTTTACTTAAATGTATCAGTGGATTTAAAATGGTTTCAAACATCAAAATTTCTTCTCTGCCTGTTGTAACAGCATTTTGCTGAGATAAATATACTTAAATATTGATACTTAAAGCAGTATTGGGGGCCAGGCATGTAGCTCAGAGGTGCAGTGCTTGCCTGTCAAGGCCCTAACTTCCATTCTTGGTACCAAAATAAATAAAAATCCATATTTATTATACATGATAACCCCAACAATCTCACCCATCAATTTAAAATTCACATAAAAAGATGGACAGTCTTAATATAAGCAAAATTTACAACCACAAAACAATAACCTCAGCATTTCCAGAGACTCAAAGAGCAACAGCCTTTATTGGATACTTTGATAACAAACATTATTTAAATAATAACATTACATTTACATAATAATCATGTTAAATATGTATGTTACATTTACAGAATACAATGGTGCAAAACCCCCACAATAAAACTATTTTCAGGATATGTATAATAATTATATTAGCAGCTATAATGACACTGTAAGTAATCATTGCGGAACGTGAGTTCTGGACAGTGCTCATGTCCACATTTAATAGGAGAGATACTTCATTTCCTCCTGTATTTTGCATGGTGGGTGTGTTAGTTATTTTCTCATTGCAGGGACAAAACACATGATTCCCAAAGTTAATGGATGGAAGTTTTATTTAGCTCACAGTTTGTGAGTTTTCTTGATTTTGCCTTAACTATTAGAGCCATTTGACAGGTATTATCACAAAGAACATTTTATGAGCTCTGATGTAAGTGCCATAATCTCTTGGTTTATCTACTGACACTAATGTGGCACAGAGGGGCTGATTATCGAATAGTTAACAGATTTGTCAGATGCAGACATGAAGTGTCTAACGCATGTCCTCGATAGGAACAAATCTCTTGCCAGAGACCTACATTAAACCTCTGTCTCCTCCAGTTATTTTTAGGTGGTCTCAGCATATCCACAAATTCATATTTCATGATTTCTACCAATGAATAGAGAAATCACTAAAATGATACCTGCCATGGTGAAAGCAAAATTTTTATGTGTAAACAGGTAGTGTAGAGTGTGAACCATGACTGTCTGTGTCTATTTTAGAGGAATCTGTGTAACCCATTCCTGTAAATACATTCTTTGAACTCAAACATTCTTTCCTTCTCTTAATGGCTTTGTGTCTGTTGTAGAATCCTGAAATGGAAACATAGATCCATGGTGAAGACCTGCACTAAAACATGCTTTCAAGCACAACCCTCATGGGTGCAAAGTCTACAGGTCAGAGCCTGGGAAGGAGTCAGGCATGGGCGTCACTCAGCAAATACCAGGAAGATCTCCTGCGCAGAGAGGACCTGTGCAAGTGAACAAACCTAAGACTCTCAGCCCTGGATGGAATGGGCTATCGCATCCACTCTCGCAGTCACACACAAATGCCTGCCTGGCCAGAGCAGGAGCCTTCATCTTCCTGGCTCCCAAGGACAAGTAGGGAAGCTCCCTCAGGTTCCGAGTAATTTCCCAAGGGGAGTCAGTAGGGATTTCCCATCATGACACCGTGCACACCCTATGTGGTCTTTGGTACAAGGTCAGAGACCCCAGCATCCATCGCTGCCCCTGCTGTGCTCTGCAGTGGATGTGGCTATGACACTGAGACTCTCCTGCATGCTCTTCTGGGAAAGACCACCCATGATATGCTCAGAGATTTGCTTAAATAAGGAGAAATCTGACCACTTTGCTGCAGTTTACAACTTATGTGACTCAATAGTGAATGTCTTGCTTCAAAACCCTAACACGGAATAAACTGCCAATCTTGTTGGCAAAGCATTGATTAAATGTATCTCAACTTCCTACACCAGGAGAAAAATGTTTTCATTAATTGTTCCATTAGTCCTCATCATCTTAAAACTTAACTAAACTATAGAAAATAAAAAATAAAAGCTTAGAAAAAACATGTTGGTCTGAAAACCAAATTCTAAGGATGATTTAAAAGAGACAAGTATGAAAACAAGCTAGTGATACTGGCAAATGTCTATATTTCCAGCAACTGTAAGACTGAAAAACAGAATCACTAGGCTAAAGCTAGTCTAAACTACAAAGTAAGACTGTCTCTCAAAAAACACAGCAAAACAGCAACAAAGAGAGGTTTCATTCAGACAGGGCGTTACACATCTGTAATTCAGGGACTCAGTAGGTGGAGGCAGGAGGATCACTGTGCATTTGAGGCCCACCTGGGCTATATACTTAGCTAAAGTCCAGCCTAAAACCAACAAGTAAATAGACATGGCCATACTATGATTGGCAATTTGGTGTAAAGTTTGAATTTCAGGAACATCATTTGCTTGGTGTAAATAATGCATGAATATTTAAAAAAGGATATCCACCATAAAGTAAGCATATTGAGTCTAGGAATGATATTCAGAGAACAGAAAGAGAAGTTGAACTTAGAAAGGGAACGATCACACAGTAGCTGCACAGGGTCATCTGGGAAAAACTCAGGGGCTCCTTCTGTTGTCTAGTGATTAGAACCATCCCTTTAAGATGAGTACAGGTCTTTACACCCAGTTTACTCTGGATCTGAAGCAGGAGGTTCACAGCAGGCAGCAGGTGGGTCTCACATGACCACAGCAAATGACAGTGAAGCAAGCTCTCAGGCAGCGTGTCTGGCATCAGTGAAGAGAGATCGTGGAGAGGAAGAGGGGGCTGCGCTCACATCAGTCCTGAGGGAGCAGCAGCCAGAGCCTGGAAGGGAGGTGAACTGTGGGGCTGGGACACAGGAAGGGAGAAGGGGCTGGAGGGAAGCAGAAGTTGGATCAGAAAGATACAGTTATCATCTGCCAAGCTTCTATAATTTTCCTGAAATCAATTTTCTTCTTTTCACTGGGTTAAAGCCAACTTAAAGAGAAAACATTCCTCTCAGCAGCAAAAAAAGGACAACTACACTTCTGTCTCTTCAACATTTAAGAAGAGACCTCCCTGCAAGCAAATTTACCAAAAAGCTGTAGGTTCAAACACCCTACTTCAGCTATCAGAGATCACAGCTCTCTCCTCCAAAAGGGCTGTAGTCTCTGGAGATATGAGGTCTAGAGGATGATATTTCTGGGGCTTATCCTGCCCCTGGTGAGAGGTCTCCAAAGTGAGTGTCCTCAATGCTAGAAATGGGGCTGTGTGAAGGATATGAAAGCAGCTGACTAATAAAATTTTGTTGTCCCCAGGAGTCCTGTCCCTGGAGCAGATGTAGGAGTCCGGACCTGGCCTGGTGAAGCCCTCACAGGCTCTGTTCCTCACATGCAGGGTCTCTGGATACTCCACCAAAACCTGTGGCTCCTGATGGAACTGGCTTCACTAGCCCAAAAAAGAGCCTGGAGTAGATGGGGGACATAATGTACCAAGGTTACACTAGCTACAGCACCTCCCTCAAAAGCCAAATCTTCATCTCCAGAGACATAGCCAAGAAACAGTTTTGAAAGACCAAGAAGACAATTCACTCTTCCCGACAGCCAGCACATGCCACTCAGGGCCCAGGAGAAGTAAGAAGAATAAGAAGCCACTTCACCCTTCACATGAGCCAACAGGTTCAGACTGGGACACTAGAAACACCCCACCACAGCCACCACAGGCAACCGACTGGTTCAGGGGACAGGCTGAGTTGATAGAATCTGAGGTACCAAAACACCTTAATGCTTCTATTGCTTGATTGACTTTGCAGGCCTAAGGCCCTTAGTCTGAGCACCTATTAGGAGAATAACAATGTACAATGCAGCAAATATGGGGGATTTCCTTGTCTTGTTTTTGAAATCCAGTATTGTTCTCACTGTTCTGTTTTGTTCTATTATATTGTTTTATTTTACTCAATGTTCCATTTTGATTGGTTTCATTCTGTTCAGTTTTGTTTGATTTTATTATGTCTGATGGTATGTGCAGCATTTTGAAGATAACAAGAGGCATTATGGTAGCCATTGTTGATTTCCTTTTAACCTGTTTTGAAATCTTGCCTTCATCTTTTTGTTTAGATTGGTTTTATTCTATTTAGTTTTGTTTGATTTTATTGTGTCTTGTGGTGTGGACAGGTATTTTGAAGAAAACAAGGGACATTGTGGAGGTCATTGTTGATTTCCTCTTGTCTTGTTTTGAGGTCCTGTATTGCTTTCATTGTTCTGTTCTGTGACCACAGATGACACCGCCATGTACCACTGTGTAAGAAACAGTGAGCATATGACGGTGTGAGCAGAAACAAGCCTTCCTGCAGGGGCGCTAAGGACCAGCAGGAGGCGCTCAGCACACACAGGCGTAGGGATCCAACTTCACGGTAGACACGGAGAAAGCCCAGAAGGTTCTCCACCATTACTCAGCATCTTCTTCAGTAGCCCCAGCCACAGAGATTCCAGGGAACTTTTGTGTCTGTGGTCACAGATATTATATTTTCATAGAGTCAGACTTCTCTCATTTTTCATTTCTGTCTTATTACATGCGACAGAAATATTTTTCAATGAACCTGTTTTTAATGCAGCTAGCTGCATAGCTTTGTTCTTTTTTATGTGTAGAAACTTCAGCTGTGAAAATGATTTCCTGCTGACTGAAAGTCTGCGCTCCTCCCCCAGCCTGATCTCCAGGGCGTCTCATCCTGAAGGGCTCCTCCCAGTCCTGGCAGAGGTGCAGCTTTCACTCTGAATAACTGGACACCATTCTGTGTGTCAATCTGGGTGCTCACACATTATTGGAGCTCTTTAGTTCTCCGCCCCTAAGTTCATTGTGCAATGCCTTGGGCCCTTTGTGCTGATTCCACTGTGATGAGGCTTCTCCTGGCATCTTGTTGTTTGACACTAAGAATGCTCACACACCGTGTATAATATGAGTAGTTTAGTTCAGTTATTATGTATAATTTGAGTAGTTTGGTTCAGTTATTATGAGAATGAATGCAAGTTCTTTCATCTTTCTCCTCCTCTTCTGCCCCAGAGACAGACAGGTAGCTCTCTCAGAGAAGGAAGCTTGGCAGTGGTCTTGTCAGTATCTGGAGTTTCCTATCTCTTTTAGCATCATATAAAGTGAGGAGGCCCTGCAATATGTCCATTGCTGATCAGTTGGAAGGAGGCAAGCTCCAAGGTCTGAAGTATGTTTTGGCTTTGGATTGT
>RJWM01044026.1:0-13483 GCA_004363535.1 Dasyprocta punctata | reverse complement strand
CATATTTACTGCTCTAAAAATCCTGTGCCCCACTTGCTTTTTCTCTGTCCCTCTCCCTGAACCCCTGGAAATCACCTATCTTCTCATTGTCTCTATAGCTTTGCTTCTTCTGGAGTTTCATGTAGTTAGAATCACTGTCTTAGTCACTCTCTTGATACTGGAACACAGTACCCAACACCCACAATTTAAAGGAGGAGAAGTGTGTTTTCATTCATTTTTTTAGTACCTAATTGCCCAGCTCCAAGGCAGAAAGGCATGGTGGAATGGTCTGGCAGAGGAAAGCTGCTCAAGTCATGAAGGTCAGGAAGCAGAAGGGGAGAAAGGAAGAGCTGGGAAGGCAAGTGTGCACCTCAGGTCACAACCCCGGTAACCTAACTCTCCAAGCCACGCCCCGTCTCCCAACAGCAAGTCAGCTATACTGCCCCATGATTGATTCAGTCACCTTCCAAAAGCCATGCCTAATCACATGTGAAGTTTTGGGGAGATATTCTTGGTCCAAACCACAACAATCACATAGTATGGAGGTTTTTCAGATGGGCTCCTTTTATTTAGCACATATGTATCTGAAGTTACCTTAAGTTTTTTTGTGACTAGGCAACATATTTCTTCTTATTGATAATAATAATATACCACTGTATTGATGTATCATTATTTGTTTCTCTGGTGACCTATTGAAGGACCTGTTGATTATTTCCAAGGTGTGGCGAGTATGAACAAAGTCCCATAAACATTCCTGTGTGGGTGTGTGTTCTACTCATTTGGGTAAATACTAAGGAACACAATTGTTGAACTGTGTAAAACAGTTTAGATTTGTAAGACATTGCCAGTCTATCTTCCAACGAGTCCATTATCACCAGGAAAGTACCCATCTTGTTTCTCCATGTTTCTGCCAGCATTTGGTATTAGCGTTTTGAATTTCAACAATTCTGATAGTCATGTACTGTAGCGATGTTTCATTGTTGTTTAATTTGCAAATTCAGAGTGACATGTAATGCTGTGCATGTATTCATATGCTTATTTTCCATTTATAACTTTTGCTTAATGAAATGTCTGTTTGGTTCCTTTGTTCATTTAAATTGAGTGATTTGTCTTTTTTTATTTTTATTTTATAACAAAAAAGAATATATAGGACATTAGAAAAACATTGGCAAGAAACACAAATATTATGAATACTAGATTATTTTCAAAAGAACAATTCACAGTAAAAATTCGTCTTTTGTTGAGTTTTAAGTATTCATTGCCTATTTTGGATAAGGGTCCTTTACCAGATATGTTTTGCAAATTTTACCAATCTGTGGCATGTCTTCTCCTAATGGTATCTTTCTCAGAGCAGAAGTATTAAGTACTAACATTATCAATTTTGTTTTTCTTGTATGGATTATGCTATCTAAAAACACATCACCAAACTGCAGGCTACCAAGATTTTCTCTGTTATTATCTTACAGAAGTTCAACAGTTTTGTTTTGAATGCTTAAACCAATCATAATTTTGAAATAATTTTTGTGAAAAGTGTAGGTTCTATACATAGCATCATTGCTTTCTTTTCTTTCTTTTTTTTATTTTTGCACATTACTGTCCTGTTGTTCTAGCATCATTTATTGAAACTATCTTTTCTGCATTGAATTGCCTTTGCTCCTTTGTCAAAGATCACTTAGCTAGATGTATGCGGGTCTATTTTTGGGCTTTTTATTCTGTTCCATTGGTCTATTTGTCTATTATTCTCCATACCCACACTATCATGATTACCCTAGCTTTATAATAAGTCTTTAAGTTAGATAATATCTGCCCTCTGAATTTGTTTTCTTTTTCAGTATTATGTTGGATATTCTGGGTGTTTTGCCTCATTTAAACTTTATAATATATTTGTTGCATCTACAAAATAATGACTGGGGTTTTGATAGAGATTACATTGAATCTGTAGGTCAAATTGGGAAGAACCAACCTTTTAATAATATTGAACTTGAACATGGATTATCTTTCCATTTATTGCGATAGTTTGTTTCTTCAGAGTTTTATAGTTTTCCTCATATAGAATTTGCATGTATTTTGTTGGATTTATACCCAAATATTTTATATTTTTGTTATGAATGGTCCCACATTTTTAATTTTAAATTATAGCTGTTCATTGCTGACATAGGAAAACAGTTGACTTTTGTATGTGAACTTGTATCTTGCAATCTTGCCACAATCATGTGTTAGTTCCAAGAGATTTATGTTACTGTTCATTCTTTGAAATTTTTTACTGCACATTTAAAAAAAATATGAACCTAGTAAAATCATAAGAATAAATATTTAACATTTACGGAGTATATAGATGTGTCAGGTGCTATGCTGGAATTATCATTTTGTTATTTCATAACAGTTCAGCAAAACTAGTACTGTTATTTTGTTTCTATTACAAATGAGAAAACTGAAGCTTCGTAAACTATGGGAGCTTGTCTGAAGTTGTTAGAGGCTGAGACAGACCATCAGCCTGGTCCTTCTTGTCAGGAAATAAATAACTATAGTATAGTACCACCAGTCACGCAAATATATGCTGAGTGTTTATATTCATTGTCCCATTTAATCCTTGAGCCTGTACACATAGGTACTATTATGATATTTTACAAGTAAGGTAATGAGGGTCCTGCAATTAAAAAAAAATAAAAACTTGCTTAGGATTACACGCTTAGAAGAGACACAGTTAAAATCCCTTCAATAGGTTGTAAGAGGGGTTACTACAGGCAAACTTGAGGCTCAATATGATTATGAGGATTGCATGTGACTGGATCACTTATAGCTAGCAAAATGGGCAACTAGATACAGGGTATTCAAAATTGAATTTAGTTACATTTTGATGTCAGATTTGACAAGACCAAAAATAGTGCTCATTAAGTATATTTTCTGTTTTCCTAGGCCCTTTTTAAGCCTTGACATCTCTTGGTTTTAAGAAGTCCTTTAAAATGATTTCCAATGCCCTCTAAGAATTACGCACACTTCCTCTTGGTTCTGAAGCAAAGTGGCTAATGCCCACCCTAGTTGGGTTCTGGATTTGGCTGCAACCGATGTCTGTTGGAAATGAGCAAGAAGGAATGTGAGAGAAACGTGGCCAGGGCTCCTCATTAGCACAGTCATGCAGAAAGCTGTGCAAGTATTGCTGCCTTTCTGTTGCCTTTGGGTGTTTTCTTTCTCCATTGCTAATGACTAATAAAAAGACAGAGAGAAAGAGGAAAGAGAGAGTGAAGAAAGCAATTGCTATTAGATTTCCTTCTACTACAGCAGGTTTCTCATTTTGCAAAGCTCATTAGAGGTGGCTATATGGAAAGACTTCCAAGGTGCCCTGGGGATAATGGGAAAGGCTAAAGGGAAAAAAGAAACTTTCAGAAATATGGCCACAGCTACAATTTCACACTGGAACCATCTGTCGTTAGGCCATGTGTTCTGACTCCAATGTCTAGTTCATAGTTTGATTTTAAATGAGAACATTAAAAGATAAATATGTATATTCTCTCTTTCTATCACCAGGAATGGAGTTAAAGACAAATTGATTCTATGTGGATACTTAAAATGTGACTTTGAAGTTTTTTCTTATCAGTTAGTTTATATTAGGAGTTTTGAAAAATCCCTGTCCTTTAACTTTCAGACCAATCTATTACAGGTTCAACTCCACATTTTTAGAGCATCTTCTGTGTGTCCAATACTTTTGTAGGCACTAGATAAGGACAGAAAGGGTACAGTTTGTCTCTGCTTCTAAATTTTGAAAATATCATAGAGCAATTTCAGGATGGGGTGTGGTAGACAGAGAGATACTCAGTTTATGGTACAAGGGGCATTGCTTTAGCTTTAATAACTCTTACCAGAGGTTATGAGTAAAGAAAGAATTAAAAAAAAAAACATAGAAAAAGGGTTCCCATGATATAAAGAAAAGAACCCCAAATTAGTAGCTGCATGTCCTATGTTCTCATTTTAGCTTTATCATGTGACTTGGACAAATTACGTATGCTATCTGGGTAGGGATTGAAGAAAAGAGTTTGAGGACCCTTCCAATTCTAAAATTTGTATTCTTCGTATGCCTAGCTATGACAGACTTTCTGAGTATTTTAAATTGAAATTTGCTAGAGTGGTGCATTCTAAAGCAGCAATAGCTACCATTTATTGAGAGCCTGCTTTTCTCACACCTTGTGCTAAGCAGTTCATTATGTGGACTTTTTTCATCTGTACAGCAAGTATGTGAAGCAAGAATGATTATTATTCCCATTTTTCTGATGAGGAAACAGAATCTCAGAAAAGGTTCAATCTTTTGTTCGACTAAAGTCACTCAGAGAATGACAGGTAAAACCAAGTGCAAATCTATTGTGTCTGCTTGCAAAGAATGCTTAAAAAAAAAAAAAAAAAGTTGAGGGGGAGAGCAAAGACACAAAGTTTCCAATGAAAACAGAACTTCCAGCTTGGAACCTCCACTGTGTCCTGTGTTGGAACCATTTGGGGACACCTGTGTTAGTCAAAGAAATGACTTCAATACTTTAAAGCTCCCTGAGGTGGGCAGAGCTCAGGGGTCCTGCCCCTGTCCTGGGTGCATAAAGAATAATGATAATGCACATTGGGATTCAGAAGTCCGCCACCCAGCCCTTGATCTCAGTGGGGAGCCAGTGCTTTTGTGCACCCACTATGCCTTGCTTTATGCCATCTTGGTAGAGTACAGACCCTGCCCTTAACACTGTGCAATGCAATGGTGATGTGGAGTTCAGGGTTACTAAGAACAGAAAATGCCCTGAACACCAGAATATGAAGATCCTAATCAGACTTGAAACATCCTAAATGCATGCAAATACTGGCTTCTATCCTTGACTGTAATAAAATAAGCAATTAGATCCCTCGAAAGTTGAGGGAGGTCAGCTGGGGAGAGAGAATGCTGCTCAAGGCTCCTCTTTGTGAAGGCTCAGATGCCCCCTCGGAGCAGGGAGTTCATTCTTCGCACCCTGCACATCTGTGTAAGGAGACAGATGTTAGTGTCAGATCTTTCTTTGACCACACCTGGGCTCGGTGACTTGGGGCAAGCTTAATTTTCCTCTGTGTATCTCGCAACATGTGAAAAACAGAGATAAGTATAGTGCTTTGTCAGTAAAGTGCAAAGGTTGGACCAAGTGATGTTACACTCTCTCCAACCCAAGCTCTAAAGTTTTGTATTAAAGTAGCTGGGCCTTTGATTTGTTCCCCTGAGACGAAAAGGGATAAGTCTGGAAAGATGTTCCAGAGACTATGATAACAACAACTCGGCTTGTTCGTGATGTTATGACAGCACAAGGAATCCCGATGCTGACACACAGGCAAAGAGATGGAAGGCGGTGTGGCTGAGGAGAAGATAATGTTTCTCTAGCCTGCAATTTCTTTCAATTTCAGGGATCGCAATTACCAGGGCAGGAGTTAGTAGCAGCCATGCCTGGAATGCTTAAGTGAGTTTGGTGCCATCGGCAGAAGCAGTTTTGCATTTCATTTAGAGAAAGATGGTATGTGCAATGTGTAACCCAGACTTAACTCTGTGTGTGTGTGTGTGTGTGTGTGTGTGTGTTCATGCACACTAAGCATGAAGGAAGGGGCAGGGGCAGGAAGGAGAGAGAAAGGCAGAGATGGCCACAGAACCACAGATAGTGGAGCAGAGCTAACAGCTGCAAGTCAGTTGTAGGTGACTACTGGGTTGTTTCATCTCTCCTAGCTCCAGTTCCCTCACTTTTGAAATGGAAATAATAATATCTGCCTGGCAAGATAGTTGAGAAGGTTGGAAACAAAGCTTGCTGATCACCTAACACATGGCGTACCCTCAGTATAGGGCAGTTAGTTACTATTATTAATGTAGCAATCCAGCCGGGACACTCAACCCACGCTAGTATTTTCAACAAGTCAGCTTTTACTTTTCAGCATTTCAAATTATGAGCAAAATTAAACTTTCACTTGCCTTGGTTTTAGGAACATGGAGTTAGGATGTTTTGTTCCAAACCCAGATTTTAGGCCTTTTTCATTTATCATTTTTATTTCTCTGTTCCTTCACTTAAAAATAAAATTAGAGTAAGTCCCAGTACCCAGCATAAATAAATAAATTAAATTAAATTAAATTAGAATATAAGTACTTACCATTCAAGGTTGTTATGAGTGTGAAGTGAGATAATATGTGCAAAGCCCTTAGAACAAAGTCTAGCACACTCTAAACAATACATACTACCTTTTAAAATATTACTAGCTATTCTGTGTCCTTGATATCTATGAAAGAGAGGGAAGATGGGAAAGCAGCAGAAAAGAATAAGGCAATGACCCAGGTCTCATCACTGGGATTAGTATTACACAACCTAATGTATCATTTCCCTACATTTTCATTCAACTAAGAGGCTATATTAGTCAGCTTCCACATTACTAGACAAATTACCTGAAATCTACAATTTAAAGGAGAAAAGATTTACTTTTACTCATATCTTAAGGAGATTCAGGCCATGATCAACTGGCTGTAAGGCCGAAACATGGCCAAAGGGCATGGTAGAGCAAAGCTGCTTATTTCATGGTGGCCAGGAAGCAAAGCAGAAGAACAGCACCAGAGAGGAAATGCAAAGGGATCAAAGCCAGACTCCACACTCTGCCCAGACACACCTAGAAGTGCGCTCCACCAATCCCCTGGGCAGCTCCCAAGCCAACCAACTTGACACAATCAAGCTTACCCATCACACAAACATTCATTCATTTGGGAGTCCATGGTTATCAAGTGCCTGCCACTTGAGAGGCCTAAATACACAGCTTTGAAGACAGACAGACAGTCACTGTATTTGCACTCAAGCACTCATGGTTCAGAGAGGGAGATGGGATGACCACAAGTGAGTGTCTAGTGAAAAGGGCAGACTAGGTACTGTGGAAACATGGAGAGGTGGCAGCTAATCTTCAAATAGGGAGAGGCAGTGGCATTGTCCTTCTAAAAGAAACAAATAAAACTTAGTTGAGTATGGTAGGCAGAATATTATATTCATGTCTTAATCACTGGAAACTGAATACCTTACATAGTAAAGGGGGAATTAAGGCTGTGGGTGAATGAGGTTGCTACTCAGCTGATTATGAGATAGATTTTCCTGGAGTACCACATGGGTGCAATATAATTGCAAGGATCCTTAAAGTGGAAGAGGGAGGTAGAGAATGAGTCAGAGAGTATGATATGAGAAAGACTTGATTTGTCTTGGCTAGCTTTGAAGACAGAAGAGAGCTGTGAGCCAAGGAATGTGGGCGGTTCAAGGAGCTGGAGACTGCAAGGAAATTGATTCTCCTCTAAAGCCTCTAGAAAAAAATGCAGCCTTGAAGACACCTTGGGTTTAGCCCAAATGTCCATGCTAGGCTTCTACAGCATTCTAAGATAGTATGTTCATGTTGTTTTAATTCACTAAGTTTATAGTAACTTGTTTGGCAGCAATAACAAATACGTGAAATTAGGACCATCCTTGTAGAAAATCATCTGTCTGCAGATTGATAAATGAACTGGAGAGGACAAGTATGAATGCAGAGTTCTGATGAGAGTAGAGGTTGACCTCAACCAGAGCAGACAACTGTTATGCAATGTGTCTGCACTAGACTGGAGTCAGACTACAGGGGGGAGGGTTTGAAGGGGAAGCAGCCAGTATATCCCTGCAAAAGAGAAACACACAATCAGAGATAAGTACCAGGCATGCAGAACCATACGTGGCAGAACGCAAAGATCTTGAAACTAGAGCCAGAATCAAGGGTTGTGAAAGCCGAAGGACATTACTTCCAAAGCAGGGGCTCAGGGACAGTTTCCTGGAAAAGATGATACCATGAGTTTTGTCTGGGTAATCTCAAGATGATTAAGAAGAGGTTGTATAGAAGAATCGAACACAGTCTCTGTTTTGAAGGTGTTCACAGTTCAGAGGCTGTTAGGCAGATTAAGTGGCCATTTTTACTGATCCTTGAGAACATGCAGGTGGAACAGGTCCAGGTTGGAATAATAAGGCTCAGTAGCTAGTACTGGTTCTGTAAGTGAAGAAAAAAGTCTGAGAGCTCTCAAACAAGCTACTTCTCTGTCTTGCCTCTGTCTTTTCTCCCATCAAAGGGAACAGTGATGCTTATCACTCCTGGGACCATCAGCTTTGATTAGAATGGCCCCGTATCTTTGGGTCACCGTACAACTAGTGAATTGATTTTGCAGCCTGGAAGATAGGGTTCTGAACATCACTGTGCTTCAGAAGAAATGGCAGCCCTCAGACTATCCATCTGAGAGGTGGCTGAGCTTGCAAAATATTCTGGGGTGAGGTGGGAGTTGCTCAAGACTTCCTGCAATTCTAAAAACAGCAGTTGCACTGAGATAATCTGATGCTGGCAGAGACAGAAATGAGACTGAGGATTCAAAGGTGGGCATGTGCACATTGGTCTGCTTTCTGGTGGCAGGCAATAAATACAGGCATGTCCAGAGGGTTTTGATGTTTAGTAATGAGGGAAGATTGGGAAGACGGGTCCCTAGAGTCATTTTGGGAGCATACGTTTAACTGTTTGGATTCAGAACTGCCTAACCCCAAGACTGTCTTTCCCATTCCCTATCATAGACAACTGTCTTAGTTACTTTTCACTCGTTGCCGAGACAAAATACCTGACGCCCAAAATTAGGAAAGGAAAGGTTTATTCTTACAGTTTCTTGGGAGTTTCAGTCCATAAAGTTGGCTCCAAGGCGGCATGGGGTGACGGGACTACCATTCATGGCGGCTGCAAGCTGCAAGCCACAAGCCACGCTGGCAAGAGAGAGGGAGAGGCGCAAGAGGAAGCAAACAAGAGGAAGACCCGCCTTCCCTTACATTGTATCTTAGCTCCACCCCTGGGCGGGCACAGCGCTCACATTGTCAATCAACAAACCAATAGCAAACCAATAACTCAGCCCCATCAAAATTATATGAGGACTTGGGGGTACACTGCATTATCACCCAATATAACAACTGATGATGGGGACCCCCAGGTTCTACTTCCAGAGTCTCTCTCATATCTGTGCCTTTTCTCTATATTCTGCTGTATAGCTATTCCATTATTTATTATCTGAATTGTTGCAAAACTTCATAAATGAACTCCTTTCTACCGACTTTTTTTCCCCATTCCAACCCACTCCATCCTCCACACAATAGCCTGACAATCTTTCTGAAGTTCCAACTGATAACACTGCATTCCTGCTGAAAATCCTGCAAAGAGTCTCTTTGCCCTCAGAATAAAGAATATTTCAGAGAATCATTTAGAAGACCCGTAAGTGCTGATCCTCCCTGCACTTCCCCAGGCCCATCTGGTATTCACTCAATGTCTTAGCATCTCAAATCTTAGAATCTTTCAATTTCCTGACTGAGCCATGTAAGAATTTTATTGTATTCTCCCTTTCTCTCTCTCTCTCCGTGGCCCTTTCTCCCCCCACTCCATCTCAAATACACACCCTTCAGACTTTTCCATAAAATGTTCTTTTTGCTTGAGCCCCACCTTACCTGTCTTTCTTGCCCTTTTTCTAAATCTATTAAGACTCACTTCCTTCAGGAAGTCTTCCAAACTTCCCCAGTCTGCATTAAGTGTTCCTCTTTTATACTCCTTTGGTTCCTAAATTTCCCATGTGAATATTAAATTTCATTACTCTGACCTAAAACTGTCTGTTTACACCATCAAGGTTTCAAATATTTTTTGCTACAGCTCAACATGCAAATCACTGTCTTAATTTTCTACAACAGACATAACCATTCACTCCAGTTTTCATTACACTGATAACATAAAAGTACTTCCACTTGCTGATTAAGGATATAAAACACCGTACCTATAATAAACAGTCTATTCACAGTTGACCAGCATCTCTTCCTCTTTTATACCAAGCAGTCTCAGCACCACTCAATTTTACCTCAAGGTGCAGGCAGATGTTGATAAGGGAATCACTAGTACAAGGCCTTTTAGATCCTTGTTGGTATTCACTACATGGTTTCTTGTTTGAGCTGGTCCCTGGCTCTGGTTTCCATCATAATATGAAAATCTCTAAACAGTTTTTTAAGAAGAGCAATATGTTAGGACCCACATCCAAAGTCTAAAGTCATTAGGGCTTTGTATGCTGAACTCCATTTGTTCTGATCTTGGTTTTTTCCATTATCCCTGGATCTGTAGGAGCAGTGGTATTGTGCCAAGAAGTCTTGGCAGTGTTTCCTCTTTACCTTGTGGTTATGCAACTTTCAGGTTTGATTTCAAGCTTTTTACATCACCTACCACTACTTCTCATGGGAGCTCCTATTAGCTTATTGAATGAAAGGGCTTACAAATTCCTCAGACTATGTCTTGATTCTGTGGGACCAAGTCCCACTGACCCTGCTCATCTATCCTATGACCCTGCTCATTTACCCTAAGATTTTCTCAAAATTCTTTGCTCGTAACTTAGACAAACATTTATTGGTAAGATTTTCGTACTGTAGAGTGCACGAAGAACATGTTCACCGTCAAAAGGTCAAAAGTTGGAATGCTGAGATAGTCACACCTGTACTCTTGGCCTTTCTTTTCAGTAACACCTTGTAGCACCAGAAGCAGAGAGAGAGGTTTGCTATTTCCTTTTCCAGTCTGGTGGGAACAGGCTCTGAGGTTGTTACCTGTACCACCTATATAGTAAAATACAACACAATGGAATGAGTTGACCAGGTGCAGCTTTTGATATGGAACAGACTCTGCACAGACTAACTTGAGATGACAAAAATCATTTTTGAGATGCAAAGCTGAGTTTTGGTCCCTTCTTTTCTAGGTGGTATCTGCTCCTCTGTAAAAAGGATGGAGGCCATTAGTTTAGTGCGAGTGATGCCACAAACAAATGTCTGGGAAGGAATATGATTCTTTTTAATACTTTCAAAAATATGAAACTTGCACAATATGTAGGAAGTATTTATATATGTATGTTGCCTACCAACCAGTGAGTAACTGGAAGACAAAAAAAAGTCTTTTTTATTGTTGAGCTTCCAGTGCCTAGTACACAATAGTAAAGATTATCAAATGAATTGATGAGTAAATGAAAAGGAGAATGAAAGGACACCTAAGTCTTGAGTGCTTGACCCAAGAATGTAAACTAGTGTCCCTCAATGAGAAGTAGACCACGGAGCTTCCAACTGCTCCCCAAGAAGGACAAAGCTTCAGAGTGACCTTAGATGAGATAATGTTAGCATTAGTTTGATCACCCAGTACCTACAGAACAGCTAACAAATTTAGTTTTCTACACTTTCCAGCCCAAGGTTCTGACAGGTATTTTGCATCAGCCCTTCTCTTACCCTTCCCGATTCTGAAAAAGGAAAGCTGTTTTCCTGAATCATGCAGCCTGACAGTGATAGAACCAAGAGAACACAGGTTTCCTGAAACCTTGTTTCCTGACAACACTAAAGCTCAGTCAAAGCCACTGCTTTTACTTGGTTGAACGGCTCAATTCAATTGGAGGTGAGAGATGAGGCTGATGTCCTCATTAGTGCTCAGATTTTGATGTGACCCTTCTGGGAGGCAGCCTAGGAAGAACAGTAAGACAGGCAGCAAGAGAGTTCCTCTCTGGAAACTTAACAGCTCCCAGGTCAGAGCTCCTTGGCTTCTCCCAGGTAAGAAAAGGCTACAGATAGAGAGAGCTGGCTGGCTCTAGGGTGATTTACCTCCTTGAAATACCTCAATTTAAATGCTAATTTCCCCAGAATGAGGGGCGATGGCTCTTGCTTGCTTCTTGCTGTGTATTAATGTATCCAAACCACTCACACATATTCTTAAAAGAGAGCAGAAGGGAAGGTCCTGGAAAAGGTGGGGGAGGGTGGCGAAGGAGGTCAGCTTCCCTTGCTTGTGATTCTCCTCAGCTTGGCTGTTTATGAGGAAGCTGGACTGGGTGCATGCACTCTCAGCGGAAATATTCTGTAGGCTGTGTAGCTTTTAGAGGTGATATGTGGGTGGTGTTGTAAGATAAATTCTCCTCCCCTCTACGCATGTTCACAAATGATCAGGGGTATACAGCAAGCCAAGTACTATGCTGGACTCTCCAAGATCCTTGAAGAGATTAAAAATATAATGAAAGAGTCAAGAATAATGAGAATTCAAAATAACTTTATATAAATCCTCCTCCCAACCCCTCAAAGCTAACATCATTACCCTCATTTTACAGAGGAAACCATTAATGCTCATAGAATAGATCCGATCTCCTGTAGCCAGAATTCCGATTCATGAGCCTCTGCGTATTCTACCACCGGATCCTGTGGTGGCTTCAGGAATCCATGCACAGAAACAAGAGAGAAAGCTGATAGAAACGACTTGTTCTAACCAGGGAAGACTGGACTGATTTTATGAAGAAGTGGTTTTGAACTGGGCCTCTTATTTCCTGCTGACAGCCCTCCCCGCCTCCCTCCCAGCTCCCAACCCCGCAACACGTGAAAGCGATATAGGGGACTGAAACTCCCAACCTACTGTATGTCTGGCATGAGTTCGTGTTCTCTAAAATTGAAGAATGAATTTTAGGAACAACGGAGGGTAAGAGCAGGATATATTTATTGAGAGAAAGAAGGCTCCTGACTGAGAGAGAAGAAGGGGTCCCAAGTGGGTTGCCAAAGTCTCTGTCTTTTCTAGGGACTTTTATAGAGTAAAACCATGAGGTTAGATGGGTCCAAGGTGGGGAAAAATGAAAACTTGCAAGGTGGGCATAAGGTGGGACATAACTATAGTTAACTAGTAAGATTAATTGCTCAGGTAAAATTGATTAAATCAAGGACAAATGGGGAAGTAAATCCCGTAGTAAGTGGAGACACTTAACAGCAGTGACTCTTCCAGTATTGGGTGGGAAGCTGACTTGTGACTTCCTCAGGGTGACAGAGAACTATTTAAAATGTCAATCCTTGGGATATGGGTGCATTTGCTCTGCCTTACTTGAGATCTGGCCCACAGCAGGAGATGTCTGTCTCTTCAGAGGTCACAAGGTATCAGAACTTATGCACTGGCTCCTTTGAGGACCCAGCCCTGTCTGACTGCCTATAATATTTCTAACTAACTCAGCTGCCTGTAACAAAAGCACAAGGCAGACCTGTGCACCCCTCTACACACACTCCAGGAGACATCTTTTCCCATCTGGTCCACCTAGCTCAGTAGTCCCTGGGTCTTATTATGTCGTCTCCATGAGACCATGTTGACTATGCACATAGGAAGTTTGGGGAATAAAGTATGGTTTTAAAGATTATTGTGAAAGATTTGGAATTTTACAGTCAAATTTTCAATATCCCTTAAATCATGAAGCCTTGTGGGACCTTATTGCAAGAATCAGAAAGGGCTCTATCAAAAGATGTAGGTTGTACCTTTAATCCCAGCACTCTGGAGACTGAGGTAGGAGGAGCTTTGTGAGTTCAAGGCCGGCCTGGGTTACAACGTGAGCACAAGGCCAGCCTGAGCTACATAGTGCAACCCTGCCTCAAAACACCAGGGCTGGGAGTTTGGCTCAGTGGCTTAAGCGCCTGCCCTGGCAGGC
>RJWM01044025.1:0-13484 GCA_004363535.1 Dasyprocta punctata | reverse complement strand
CGGCACTGGGGATTGAACTCACAACCTTGCGCCTGCCAGGGCAGGTGCTTAAGCCGCTGAGCCAAGCTCCCTAGCTCTGGTTTTTTGAGGCAGGGTCGCACTATGTAGCTCAGGCCAGCCTTGCGCTCACGTTGTAGCCCAAGCCGGCCTCGAACTCACAATGCTCCTCCTACCTCAGCCTCCCGAGTGCTGGGATTAAAGGCGTGCGCCACCACGCCTGGCCAATTGATATAACTGTTATGTACTGACTTATCATTATCATGTTATCTTTCTATTGTTGGTTTTCTACTTTTTCTGTTATTGTTTGCCCTGAATAGTGGTTTCCTTTTGCTGTTGTTCTTGGGATTGTAGCTATCTTTGTCTCTAGGGTTTCTAGAGTGTCTTTCAGTACTCTTTGTAGCATTGGTTTGGTGGCCGTGAATTTCTTCAGTTCTCCTTTATCATGGAAGAATCTTTTTTCTCCATCAATTTTTAAAGATACTTTTGCAGGGTACATCAATCTGGGTTGAAAGTTGTTTTCTTTCAGGATTTGAAATACTTCACTCCAAGCTCTTCTTGACTTAAAGGTTTGTGTTGAGAAGTCTGCTGTAATTCTGATAGGCTTTCCTTCATAGGTGATCTGTTTCTTTTCTCTGACAGCTTTTAGTATTCTGTTCTTGTGCTGAATTTTCTTATATCCTAGTTATTATATGTCTGGGTGAAGATTTATTTTGGTTATGGTTAATTGTGGTTCTGTATGCCTCACTTATCTGCATATCAGATTCTCTTCCCATGTTTGGAAAATTTTCTGTTATTATTTCTGCAAATAGTCTTTGCAGGTCATTCATATTGACCCCTGCTTTTTCATTGAAACCTATCAATCTTATATTGTTTCTCTTGGCATCATCTTGCAGCTGTTGAATTGTTGTTTCCTGGTTCCTTGTTATTTTTAAGAGATCTTTTCTTTCGTGATTGTAAACTTCCATGCTGTCTTCAAGGTCTGAGACTCTATCTTCAGCTTCATTCAAGCAGTTTTGCAAACTTTCAATGGAATTTTTAATTTCCTGAATATCCCTTTGAATCTGTTTCATTCTAATTCTGTCTTATATTGTTCATTCAAAGTTTCCATCATTTTCTTACGTTCTTCTATTTTTTATCTTGATCTTCTTTAGATACACATAGCATTTCTTTCATAATGTTTGTCATTTCATTTTTTACCTGAGAGATTATTTCTGATCTGATTTCCTCTATAGCTTCATGGAGCTATTTCTTTATTTCAGTTGCTATCATTTCAGAAAGTTCAGTTGCATGATTTCCAGTGTCTTCCATTTCAGTGTCTTTTGGGTTTGTTCTTGGTGGGCTGGAGGACTGAGACTTGCTCTTTCATTTTGTCATTTTCCTCTGGGACTCATGTGGCTGGCCAGGCAGCCTCCTGATGGATTGCACTGGAATGCTGTGCTGGGTAGAGCTTCAATCCTCCAATATCCCCATGGCTAGCCAGGGGAAAACCTCCAAACTATGGCACCGGATCCTTGTGCTCTGTGGCCCTTGAGGCTGGCCATGTGTTCCCCGATGTACTTTGTTGGGTTGGTCTGGGATGCTGGGCTGGGCAGAGCTTGTATCCTCCCTGCAGCTAGCAGGATCACACCCCTGGAGCATGTCACCAGGGCCTAGAACCTGGCTGTGCAGAGTTCAGAACCTCTGCAATGGAGGTGTTTAGCAGAGACGCACCCCTGGGACGTGGTGCTCTGGCCTTATGCCTGGCTGGGTGGAGTTCAGAATCTCTGGGACCCAGGCAGCCAGGCAGAGTGCAACCTGGAGTGTGGCACTACCAGAACCTTGCATCTGACTGTGAGGAGTTCAGAGCTTATGGAATGCGGGACTAGACAGAGCACACTCCCCAACATATGGTGCCAGGACCTTGCTCCTAGCTGGGTGGAGTTCATAACCTCCAGGACCTGCTGTGTGGCCACACCCCTGAACTATGGAGCTGGGGCCTTGTGCTCTGATGGGTGGAGCTCAAATTCTCCATGACCCTTCACTATGCTGGTCACTACCTGAAGAGTGGCTCTGGAGCTCTGGGTTGGCTGGGCTCGGTACCTCTGTGTTCTGTGAGGCTGGCCACGTGTTCCCCTGATGGATGGCACTGGGACTCTGGACTGGGCAGAACTCGGATTCTCTGTGCAGCTAGAGAGGACTCACTCCCAGAGTGTCCACATTCAAGTCTTGATACCCTACGTATAAGGGGAATAACTGGGCAAACGACTTATCCTTTAACTTTAGCATCTGCAATTATGTATCCATTTCTTATGGCTGCTATAAGACTCACATAAAACTATATAAAATCATTTTGAGTAAATGTCACATGAGTGTTTATTGTTGTTATATAGTATTTGATAGGGTCCTAGACCAGGGAGCTAGATGAAGTGTCAGAGAGGTGATGGCCAGGGGATCAAAATTAAAGGCAATCACTCTCACAACTGTACAAGTACCAGGTGCCTCCCTGAATTCTGAGTGAAAGCTCTCATTCAGCTGTGGTGTTTGGCCATGCCATTTCCAATGAATAGGAGACTATTAGCTCCAAGTGTGGGTCTGGTTTCTGAAAGAGTATTTTTTGTGTAAATACATTCAAGGTAGGTCAGGAGCAGTTTTTTCTACTAGTTCCAAAAGCTTGAAGACTGCTGAAAGGGTGAACAATTCTTCCTCTATTTTCTTTTCTTATTTTTTTTATTTTATTGTAACACTGCTTATATCTCTGCATAGTTAGATATTACAAGATATATTCATTTTATCTTCAGATATTCTCCTGAAAGTAGTGTTTTATTATAATATAGTGATAAAATAATACCATGTCTGCATTATTATTTTCTGAAACTTGCAGTGGTAAGGGAGAGTTTCTTTTAACTTCAGCTTGTTTAAACTGCTTTCAAGGTAGAAGCAATTTACTTGCCAAGTGAAAAGATGCTACAGGATTATTCTTAAAATTCCAGAAAAGAATGGGTATGAAAATTGTTCCTCATGGCTGAGAGCAGAGTTACAGAAACAAAATGAGCTGCTCAGTTAACAAGCCAGGCCCATTTTTCCTGTTGTGTAATATGCCAATCACTAAAGAATAAGTTTTGTAAGAGTTTATTCACAAGGCAACTGAACATGGAGACGGGAGAATACATCTTAAATCTGTTTCTCCAGGACAGGATTTAGGGATATTTTGGGGTGAAGCAGTAGAATTATCTCAGATATGGGGGAAAGTGGTTGGACTTGAAGAAAAGCAAAGTAATCCATGGTCTGAGTGTGCACAACAAATCTTTATAACTCATCATAGGATGCATGTTCAGAAAAATAGTGGCTTTAGCATGATATAAGTTGAAAGTTTCTTTGAAAGTCATCAAAGAAGTCACCATTTGGACATCTGTACAGGCCCCAGCAAAGAGTCTGTGGTATCAACAAAAGCAGCCTTGAAGTCCCTGAAAAGTAACCCAGGCAACCATTACCATCATTCACAGCAAAGCTAGAGGAAGACGTGTCATTCATTGCAAAACTAGGGAGAGATGAATACTATATTCCTCAGCTGTGTACCCACTAAAATTAGAGATTTTTAAAGTTAACTAAAGGCAAGTGAAGTTACAGGGTTTATTCGAGTTTTTTCTTGATCTCAGTCCTTGTGTACAAACAGATTTTTCAAACGCTTCCACATGATCACATACGTCTGGCTGAGACGAGATTTTCAGTGTAATGGTTTAGAGATAAACTTCTCACTGAATTCTTTAGAAAGGCTAGTGCTACTGGTCGCAGTTTTAGAGTTTTCTAAAATTGCTTGCTAGTAGAATTTTAAAATTTGTTGCCCTCTTTTCCATTTGGATTTCCTCATTGCTACTGTTAAAAATTTTGAGCAGCTCTTAAATGTTGCCACATAATTGCCTGCTTTTCTGTCTTTCCAGATTCATAGATTTTATATCCTAAAGTTTATATTATTTCTCACAATCCAAATAAACATTGGTATTATTTTATTATGTTTATTATTTTGAAGCTAAGCCTGTCACAGAAGAATTGTGATTTTTCAAAAAAAAATGAAAATACAGTCAGTTTCAATGACTAGGAAAATCTTCAAGGCAGAAGAATGGCAAGTAGAGAAATTCCTCAGGATATGTGACTTGCAGTGAAAATATTGGTGACAATCTTTTAAGGAACACATTTTTTAACCCCTTAGTAATTTAAAAAAAGAAGAAAACAAAAAACTTAACTCTCTTTTACATTTTTTTGGTTGTTGTTTTTTGGGGTACTGGGAATCAAACTCAGAACCTTGTACTTGCCAGACAAGCACTGTGCTGCTGAGCTGTATCTCCAGCCCCAACTCTCCTTTATTAAGTCAGTTTAATTAAAGTTAGAAATGGATGACATTTGGCAATTTTACACTATTTTTTCCTATTGTGAAAAGTAGATGCATTTATGGGCAAGAGTTGCACTGTAGCAACAAAATAAATGCAATGTTCAGGTACTTTTCCTGGATTAGTGGGCACAGAACTTTCTCAAGTTGAGCAGGACATAACCAGGTATGTGGTAAATGTATGGGTTGTTAGTTTAAGATGAAGGAATTTCATATTGAAACACAAGTAGCAAGTCTATTGAAATACCACACAGATTTATCAGAGGTTTAGCATGGGCATTGTCCTGAATGGTAAGATTATGGGAAATTTTTTCCCCTCCTTTTTTGTTTTTGAACTTTAGGTTTTCTTTGTGACCACATTTACTGTTACAATCAAGCTAAGAGTAAGGAAAAATAAGAATGTTTTAATGTAAGGACTTATAATCCATGTTGCCTTTCCTTTGCTGGATGTGTGTTGTGATCTCAATGATGAGTCAAACTCTCACTGGGTGGGGCCAGAGGTATGACTCACCAACAGTTCCAAATGTGGCCTGACTATGGTGAACTTTGGTACAGTCTTAGTAGCCTTAATGTACGTTCACTCATCTATAATTTAGCAACTATTTATAGAATGTCAACATTGTGCAAATCACTGTGTGAGATTTAGTTCCAATGATAAACTTCAACATGGAGCTTCTGTTCTAGGAGAATTCTTTAATTAGCATTATAATGTGGGCTACAAACAAATTGTAAGATTCTTTTTTCTTTTCTTTCTTTTTTTTTTTTTTTTGCGGCACCAGGGATTGAACTCACAACCTCACACCTGCCAGACAGGCACTTAAGCCACTGAGCCAAACTCCTGGCCCTAGTTTTTTAAGGCAGGGTCACTCTATGTAGCTCAGACCGGCCTTGTGCTTGCGTTGTAGCCCAAGCCAGCCTCGAACTCACAACACTCCTCCTACCTCAGCCTCCCGAGTGCTGGTATTAAAGGCATGTGCCTCCATACCCAGTTACAAATTATAGGTTTCTAAAAGAGTTTACAATGGCAGTCAAGGGGTAGAGAAAGGGATAGAGTTTACAGACCAGTCAAGGGGTAGAGAAATCATGGTGGGCAGCTGTCAGAAAGTAAAATGTCATTTAAAATCTGAAGAGTAAGCAGAATTTAACTAAATATAGGGGAGGGGGCATCCTGAACAGAGGAAAATGGCTTCTAGGAAGTCTTAGAATTAGGGAAAAGCATGTCAAGGTCAAGAAACTTAAGGGTCATTGTGGCCAGAACTAGGAGAGTACTGGTTGTTAATTTTAAAAAATATTTATGTTTTTAAGTGTACTCTGCTCTGTAGAGTGTAGATTAGAAGGGGCATGAGGGAACACAGAAATTCCTACAAGAGGCTATTATAGTGGTCCATGCGGGAGAGAACAGATTCTTGGTGGTCTGTGTGACAATTGTTGTATCAGGCTTAGGGCATAATAAGCTCCAGAAATGAATATGAGATAGAATTGATAATATTTGCTACCTGGTTGGTTAGGGGAGATAGAAAATTTTTAAGGATGATTCTCAGATTTAGGCATGTGACTTAGTGGCAGAGCTCACAGAAGGCCATGTTTGATTCTCAACAACACCCCCCAAAAATTACAAAAACAAACAAACACCTCCCTTTAGCTGGCTAATACAAACTACTAAGACTTATTGTGGCCCTCTGAAGTGGGCAAATAAGAATTACTTATCATTTTGTAGATCTGTAAGTAAATAAATCAAGGAATTGAGTGACAGGTCTATTTATGCAGTCATGCTAATTCTCATTGACCCCTGTATCTGAATATCTGTTTGAATTATAAAAACAGTGATCCTCAAGTCAATTCTGCCTTGCACAAAAAACTTGTTAAAGGACTGTTGTGTGCTTCAGTGTTTTCTGCCTAAAAGTTGCTATTAGCTCTTGAAATGCCAGATGAGATAATACTTTGCTATTGACATTTCAGACTCCAAGTTAATGATGGTTAGGTGTAGCAGCATATCCAGAACTGTTAACTGCTTCTGACCAGGGGGAATTCACTTTAAACATGTTTAAAGTAATTTAGATGTTCCATTCTTGGCACTATTTCACTGTGTGGTGTTGATGTTCAGTTTTTTTGTTCTCGTAATTTTATTTGCCTCTGGAATTGTGTCTGCTCAACTGCTTCATAAATGACTTAACCCTAAAAGAAATTCTCACAGAACAGCATGTGTATTCAGAGACCTCACGAATGTTATTTATGCTCAAGAGCTCAGGTTTTATTTTTTCAGAAATCACCTCAATTTAGGGGGCCAACGGAAAGAGACATATTGAAGTTATAATAATTTCTGTGTAGGAAAAATATCAATGAGATGGGTAAGTGGAAATCTGGCAGAGTAGCAGGTAAGCAACTGCCACTTGTTTAAAATCCTGCATGTGCCAAATTAGCTAGGGAATCTGTGTTGAGAATAAACTAAAAACAATCATTAAAGAAAAACATATCTCAACTTTATTCAGCATTTAGGGTTTTGTGTTTGTTAACCCTGGGGTTTTCTTTTGTAGTATAAATAGTATAAAAGATGGAGAACACAAAATAAATGTATAAATAATCTTTCTACCCCAGAAGCAACCACTATTGGTGGTTTCTTTGGTATCCACATGTTTCCTATGGACATAATAAGACAGATATCAATATAATATACACACTTCTTTTCACTTAGAAAAAATATCTTGAAGATCATTTTGTAATTAGTACATACAAATCAATGTTTTAAGGGTGATTTCTAGTTGAATTATGTTGTTTTTTATGCAAAATCAATTATTTAGCATTTGATCCTCTTGTTGCTTAGAACATGACAAAATTTTACAAGCATTTTATTGAAAAATGCTCAAAAAAGAATATGTACTTTTTACTTGTCTCCCTTTCTCTGTCTCTCTTTTTTTTAATCTCTGTGCACTCTCACATCACATCCTATGTTAACTGTATGGTATAAATTTCTATATTTAACTAATTTTTGCCCACTTAGTCTATCAGTTATCAAGAAGTTTTATTAAATTTTTTCCTATGATTGTTGTGCTGATTATTCTCTGTTTGTCTTACCAGACCCACTTTAGACTCCTCTGCTCCATCCTCCTGTCCTCTTTTGCTTGGTGGGTTAGGAGCCAGCAGATTAGACTTCAGGAAGGCAAAAAAAGAGGTCAGGAAATTTAACCTCTTTCTCTTACCACCTACACTTTCACTCCCCGCAAGGGTTCTGGCTGCCGTTCAATAAGGCTGTAACTGTCTCTGAACAGACCCTTCTCCACGGGATAGTTTTTTATTTCCATCTCTTGTTTTTCACTCTTTCTGTGTTTTGTCTTGAAGTTTGTATCTTTTAGAAAGTTTATAATTTGAACGCCGGGGGTGGTGGCGCACGCCTTTAATCCCAGCACTCAGGAGGTTGAGGTAGGTGGAGCGTTGTGAGTTTGAGGCTCGCTTGGGCTACAATGTGAGTGCAAGGCCGGCCTGAGCTACATAGTGCGAGCCTGCCTCGAAAAACTAGGGCGGGGAGTTTGGCTCAGTGGCTTAAGCGCCTGTCTGGCAGGCGTGAAGCTGTGATGTTCGACCCCTGGTGCCGCAAAAAAAAAAAAGTTTATAATTTGATTTTTAAATATCCAATGTGATAAAGTCATAAGTGAATTTCATTCATTCACATTTAATGTGATTACTGATCCATTTCAACCTATTTCTGCCATCTTTGTGTTCAGTTTACCCATACTTCTGGTTGGAACTTTATACTCTTTATCATACACTTATGATTTTTCTGTAAAGTATCAAGTTAGTATCTCTGTTCTCCTCCCTGACAAAAAATAGATTTCAGCACATTTTAACTCTTGCCACAGAGCCCCTAAAACCTTGTTACAAAGAAACGCCTATCGCTACATTTCTTACTCTTAAAGAAAATTTAAATTCTACTTTTTTTTTTTTAATATCTGAGGAAAACACACTCTTTCCTTCATTCTCAAACAAAACACTTCAGATACCAGATTGTTGGTTTTTTCCACAACAAGTAATTTTCCAACTCTCTGAACGCCAGTTGGACATCTTATAATTTAATTCAGTTTGGACACTACTTACTCTAAAGTTAATGTAAGATGACTAACCCAAATCTAGACCTCTGTACTTCTGACCAACCAGCTATAAATCTCCTCCTTCTACGACTCTGTCCTTGGGCTCAATAATTTCTAGACTGACTCCACAGAACACAGGGAAAGGCACTACTTACATTTACTGGTTTATTGTAAAGGATATAGTAAAGGATACAGACAAACAGTCGAATGAAGAGGTGCATAAATCAAGGCACTGGGAAAGGAGCCCTGAGCTTCCAAGCTCTTTCTGGACCCTATTGGAACATCCACCTGTTCAGCAACCCAGGATCTTATGGAATCTCGTTGTTCAAGATTAGTATAGAGTTTATCCCCAGGCCACACCTCTCACTCACCTAGGTTCCTGAAGTACATTGTGTGGGACTGAAAGTATCAACTCTCCAACCCCTAATTACTTGGTCTTTCTGCTGACCAGCCCCATCCTGAGGCTCTCTAGGGGACCCCCATCCCCACCACTTCATTAACATAAGCTCAGATGTTATTGAAAGGGGCTTGCTATGAATTTTAAGAAATGGTTTTAGCCACTGTGGAAATCAGTGTGGAGATTCCTCCAGAAGCTAGGATTAGAGATGCCATTCAACCCAGCTATCCCACTTCTGGGCATTTTCCCAGAAGAATTGAAAATATCATACCACATGTGCACCCATGTTTATAGCAACCCAATTTGTAATAGCCAGATTTTGGAAACAACCCAAGTGCCCATCAATCAAAGAATGGATAAAAAGATGTGGTATTTTTATATAATGGAGTACTACTCAGCTATCAAGAAAGACTGCATTGAGACTTTTATAAGTAAATGGACACGACTTGAGACCATACTCATAAGTGAGATAAATCAAACCCACATGTGTAAATACCATATTGTCTCCCTAGTGTAAGAAATGGAAAAAGTATATATGATCCAAAATCTATAATAAATACTATGTAAGGGTAAAAAACAGCTCAAAGAGCAAAAGTAATTGGGAAGGGAAAAGGGGGAAAGAGGGAAGGGGAAAGGAAAAGATATAAATCTGTATATATGTGTATGTAAGATAACTAAAACGAACATACTGCTGAATGTATTAGTTATTGAGAAAGAACAATTAATACTCATATGATTAGATCAATTTTACATGTCTGTGTCTGTTAGTGTAAACAACCATTTTGAAGATAACGATACACAATATTGCAACCATTGTCAAGTTTCTATCATCCTGTTTTGTAAACCTATAATGTTACAGTTGTGCATTTACCGTAGTCGTTTGTCTCTTTTGCTTTTTGTCTTTCTTATGTGTCTTTCTTTTCTCTTAAATAAAAAGAAAAAGTGGTTTTAGGAGCTCTGTATCAGGGCTTTAGGAGGTCTGTGACAGTGTGACAGGACCCTGACATGGCACAAAGACAAAACACTTTTCTTATTATAAAAAATAAAAATAAATTTATTCTTTATTGTCAATCGTTAAAATGTGTTCACCAACATGTTTGATCAATTATGTGGTTCAGATCCTGCAGTGATGTGAGCATACTACAAATCTATTCCCTGAACAAGGTGGTGATTGGCCAGGTCCTTGCTGCCATGCCTTACCTGCTTCCTGTCACCTTCTTAGGTAAGCTGCTTTATGCAATCTGTCACTCCAGACAGCAATCAGTATGACAACTTCTTGAGTTGAAATGCTTTGTCCCTAATCTGGTCCCTGCCCTGAAACCTGAACAACTCTGCCCACTTTGAGTCTAGCCCATTTTGTGTTTCTAGTTCATTTCTGGAACATGGAATTGTTTACTATATTTCGAAGTTTAAGTGTATACTTAAAGCATTCTCTTTTTACATTTTGTCTGTTATCCACCATGAGTTATTCAAGGGTACCTCGATGGAAAAATTAAAACTATTAAGACAGAATAATATTCAAGTGTTCAAATATGTTTTAACTTTCAGAATGGTATTTTTAAAGAAGGAAGGAGAGCTCCACAAGAGCTAGAGTGGTTGGTTATTACTATTTTGTTGTTCTTCATTTATTTGGATGGGAAAAAACAGATGATTATGTACATTATTATTATTATTACTATTATTTTTTGCGGCACCAGGGATTGAACGCACAACCTCGCACCTGCCTGACAGGTGCGTAAGCTGCTGAGCCAAACTCCAGGCCTATGTACATTATTATTCTGGATGGTACACAGACTGCATATATGAAAGAGTTTTAAAGTGCTGTATGTTATAACTGGCATTCTTCACAGTTCAAAGGAATATCTAAATATGTACCTTTTTAAAAAAAAAGTGACTCATTTACTTTTTACCTTCTTGATTTTATTTGTTTAATTAATTGCTAGACCCTTTTTACTTATTGTGAATGTCACAAGTAGGATTATTTTAGTTATAACCAATTAATTCAGATTGGTAATTTCCTCTTTTTTTCCATGCATTCAGCCCACTATGCTATGAATTTGGAGCAAAACAAATCATACTTAGTTCAAATTATGTAATAGGCTCTTTAGAAAAGGTTTCAGATCTTTTATTTCTTGGGGTGGTTGTTATACCAGAAGGCAAAGTCCACACACATCTACCATTGGCCTCTTCCCTGGCTTTGTGCCCTCTCAGTTGTTAACTGTGGTAGAGTGACTTTCCCTCCTTTCTGCAGGCAGCAGACAGACGTTGGAGTGAATTGGTCTGATTTGAAAGGTTACAACTTCAGGTGTGGAAATGGACTTTATATTGGGTAATGCTGAATCTGGTCCTCAACCAGTTGGAAGTTATCACGCTTCTCCCCGAACTCATAATTTTATCTCTATGCTCTTAAAAAATATCTCTTGGGGTTTTTTGAAGATGAATACCCAACATTACAATTTGTATTTCCTACTCTGTAAATGCCTTGAGGAATCAAGTAATCATCCCTGACTGATTTGGTATCCCTTATTTGTCTTCATCCTACTCTCGCTTTATTCACATCACAACCTTTTTGCTTCTTATTGTAATAACAACAATATTGTTATGAGCAGCACAGACAGGTTAACTAACCTACATGAAGACACACTGCTACTAAGAAAAGGAGCCATGATTTGAAACAGGAATTTGACCCTAGATTTCATACTGTATAACTATTCTTGGTGCAATATCAGACACAAGGACAGCTAAATAAAAATACTATCTTTTGTTATTAATCTTCAACTCCTTGTGTGTGTGTGTGTGTGTGTGTGTGTGTGTGTAACTATCACAACAAATCCACTGTTAAATTATTCTGGAATGTTTTGTTTCTATCCTGCTTTCTGGTAAACAACCCAGAAGTCTTTTAGATCATGTGGGCAAACCCAGTTATCCATATAGAAATAGTCTTAAAAACAGTTACAAAACCAATGAGCCAAAGTTAGAAAGACTGTCTACAGAGAGCCCCATCAAGACCTGTGAAGAATAACCCTTTTTGAGAAAAAGGGGAAGTGACACTATTTTCCTGAGTAAGACTATATCCAGTGTCCAGATTTTTTTTTCAGTGTTGGTGGTGGTACTGCAAATTGAATCCAAGATCTTCATACTGAACTACATCCTTAGCCCTAATTTTATTTTTACTTTGAGACAGGGACTCACTGAATTGCTAATTTGGCTAGATTGGGCTTGAATTTGTGATCTTCCTGCCTCAGTCTCTCAGAGTGCTGGGATCATAGGCATGTGGTACAGGTATTTTTAAATCATATACAAATACCATACAGTTCCTAACTTCATCTCTTTTAGCAGAGATAGCATCCAGTGCTCATGAAAAAGAGAATAGGCGGTGGTAATCTAAAATGATACATTACCCAGATATAGTATCTTTTGACTTTGGAATTGCAGTCAACGACTCCACCCACTGGTCACCAGCAATCTGCTTGAATCATCATTGGGTAAGCAGAAGGGAAAATGTCACACACATTTACTCAGCAACTGGCAATTTAAAATATGTTCTTAATATGCATACCTAATTCTAACAATAGTAATACTTTAAAATTGTGGCTCTCAAATAAAGCACATTTGGTTTTATACTAGATTTTAAACTTTTCTTTAAATGAAATTTTAAGTTGTCATTCAAACGATATTGAATACTGAATTCCTAGATACTTTTCTTTCTCTAATGTTCAGTGAAGTAATAAATGCAACCATAAGAAGTTAGTCCAACCATGTAAAAAGGCCCTTCTTGGGAAAATTTGAACCTGGTCTTTGGAGATCTTGACATTCCCCAGAGATCTTCAAGATGGCAAATTAGTCAGATCTGTAGCTTTAAATATTGTTATCAAGGACTCTGTTTAACTTTACATGTCTTATTTTGAAAAATACTTTGAAAATGCCACTTATTGATTAATAATAGATTTTTTCCTTCATCTGCCACTTTTGCTACTCCTGTAGGTATCAGAAATACTCCCACAATTAGGCATCCAGAAGGGATACAGACCTAAGGAGCAGATGTGTGTGCAGACACAATCCTCCTTGATACCTTGAGACTTGTGCCCAGGCAGCTAGTATGTGGGGCCTTGTTTTGAACTGGTGAAATAAAGCATATGTGTGCATGTGCCTGCGTGCATGTGCATGTGTGTGTTAGTTGTGTTGGGAGTAGGACAGTAGGGTAAACAGTGGTGTCAAAAGTCATGTGGAAAAAAATCCAGGTATAATGGCATATACCTGTAATTCCAGCACTCTGGAAGGCTGAGCAAGGGGATAACGTGTTCAAACCAGCCCGGGCAGCAGTGACTTAGTGAGACCTTGCCTCAAAATAAAAAACACAAAAGGGCTGGAAATGTGGCTACTGCAAAGGCCCTGAGTTCAATCCCCAGGAACACAAACACACACATACACATGCACACACATAAGCCATACAGGAGCTGGGCATATTGGTCCACACTGTAGTCCCAGTGCTTAGCAGGCTGAGGCAAGAGGATTGCAAGTTTCAGTTCAACCTGGGCTACTTAGCTAGTTTGAGGCCAACCTTGGCTAAAGAGTAAGACCCTGTCTTAAAAAAAGACTTGACTTGCTCTTCTTTTTCTAGAAGTTTGAGGTACAGCATTGA
>RJWM01044024.1:0-13486 GCA_004363535.1 Dasyprocta punctata | reverse complement strand
AGAGGCCTTTACTGCAGGCACGGGAGGGCTGCAGAACAGCGCAACGTCCCTCAGAAAGGGGGAGCTGGGGATCGGCTTTAGGGAGGTGGGCTGGGGTGGGGCGCTTGGGTGGCTGTCGTCTCGGGATTGGAGAGGACACGGCGCATGTGCAGAAAGGGAGCAGGAGGTTTATTTCTGCAGCCAGAAGTTACTTTTGGAGAGACGGCTGCTTCTCAGGGCCCAGTGCCCAGCTGGGCGGATGTAGGCACAGCTAAGCCCCAGGCTGGCAGAACGTGTCACAGACTAACAGGGTTTCTGGACGACACGTTTGTATTTATGCTGCACAATGCTACACCCATCACACACGAATGGCTCCTCAACACCGGAAATGTAGCCAGTACAGCTAAGAAAAGGGATTTTTTTTTGTCTTTTTTGAAACAGGGTTTCACTACGCAGTTCAAGCTCGGTGTCCTGAGTGCTGGGATTACAGACATGTGCCCGTGCATGGCCTAGACACTGTAATGCAGATTTTGATTAATTTTAATTTTAAAAGGCCTGTGTGGAAAGTGGCTGCCATACTGGACAGAATGGATCTGGAGCTTCCAGAAGAGTCTTTGGCAGATTACAGACAGGCTTCAGACAGCTGAGCTGGGAACAGGGGCTGGGGTCACAGCTGGAGCTCAGGTGACAGAGCAGTGGTGGCCAGAAGACAGCACTGAAGGCCCTGAAACTGCCACTGCCACTGCCGTGACACACGGGAGAGGCCACACCTGCGAGCGCCAGCTGCGGAGTTTATGTGGAGTACTCTACAAGGAGGATCAAAGCACACAGTGCATGTTCACTTCCGTTCTTTCTGTTACGGTGTCACACACCCCTCCACTCTGCACACACTCATCCCACGGCCTCGCCCTTTCTGAAGCAGCTCTGGAGGCCTCTTTTTCACAAGGTGTGGCCAAGAACACAGTGAACGCTGCTGCCGAGCGCTGTCCCACGGAAAGGCAGGCTTGTGGAAACCCGACTCTGTGTCCTCACCCACTTTATTCACGGGATGTGGCGTGGGAGACTTCTGGCTGTTCCCCGAGGTCAAAACGACCAGGAAAGGTGGACACTATTCAGGACATCGAGGCAGCCAGGACAGCACAGCTAAAGACCCTGAGGAAAGCGACTCCAGAGCCACTGCAGAGAGCGGTGAGGACAGGGGCGTGAGTGTGTTGAAGCGAGGGGAGGACCTTGAGGGGGATAAATCTCTAAAATTTAAACATTTGCCATGTTTTCCAAGCACACCTTGCATAAATGACATCATTCTTAGGGGACAGACGGGTGACCACAGAGCAGGGGAGTGGTGGGCGTCTCCTCAGGGGAAAGCTCTGCCTCCTGTCACCTCACGGCGACCCCTCCCCAGCCCCCGCCCAACCCCCACGGCCAGGCCCAGACTCCAGAGAGCACCAGATGGCCATGACGGAGGTCCACCCCCAGGGCACTTGGGGCGCTGAGCACCTCCCCCATCCTCTGCATAGGCGGCACTGATCGGTGCTGTCAGCATGGCCTGGCAACCACACACGAGGGTCCCCCATGGCACAAAGTGTAATTTCCACCTTGAAAATGGGAAAACCAAGGCAGAGGTCACCAATGTCACCACAACTAAATGACAAAATGTAAAAAGTAAGCAAGACACACTATTTTTACCTTAACCTAATTAAATCCAAAAACACCACCCTACTCATACTCTCTCGCCTACCCCAACTGGACCACACACCCCGGAGAGAGGGCCAGGCCCGGGCAGGCTCGGCAGCAGCCTCTGCTCCAGGTCCCAGGGGCGGCTTCAGAGGCTCGCGCCCCCACCCAGAGAGGCTGCAGCCCAAGGCGAACGAGCACTGGGCGCCGGGCAGCAGACCAGCCACGTGCTACGCACACTAGGCTACTGCAGGCCCAGATTGCGATGCGCGGCCAGCAGGACGCTTGGGGTCTCAGGGACGGGCGACACCTGCTTCCCCGGGCGGCGATGCAGATGGCACTCCGGGTTCTGCAGCGACGCCCATGAAGAGGCACAGACACTCGTCCCACAAAAAAAGAGGAGGCGTTTGGGGGAGACTGCTGGTGCTTGGGTGCTCCCCTCCGTGCTGACCAACCGTCCTCCACCTCAGAGGAAAGCTACAGCGATGGTCTGCACCTGCTCCTGGGGCGCAGATGGACACAGCTAGCGCTCGCGGCCGAGCTTCGTGTGACTAACCGCTGCCGGCCAGAGGCCCGGGCCCGGCCCAGCCAGCAAAGCCCACCGACGTCAGTCCGCACCCTCTGAGTCCTCCTGACATTTTTATTTGGCCCGGCTCTGCCCTCGCCCCTTTGCCTGGGAGGCTGCCAGCTCCTGCAGTGGCCCCAAAATACGCCGTGGGGCCACCAAGACCAGGGGACCTGCTCCTCCCTGACTGAGGAGCGCTGTTCCCACCCAAGCCCCGGTCATGGTGACTGCGCAGAGGGCAGGAGAGTAAAACACGCACACTGATGACAAAGGAAGCACAGGAGGTGACGAGGCCTCCTCCTGGCTCACTGGGGGCCTCCGGGGAGCGGCCCCCCGCCACCACGACATCCCGAGCGTGCATGACATGAGGTCACCACGTCTGCTGCATGCGTGCGACCCTACAAACCCCACAGAGCGGCCACTACTCTCACCCTCTTCCTGGGTGGGATGGGGCCCTGCGGGAGGGACTCACCACCCAGCACAAGCCAGGCCCTGGGCCAAGTGGAAGGGAGGAAGGAAGGAAACTAAACAGAGGGGTGAAGTAATCTGCTCAAAGCCACACAGCCCGTGACAGGTAAAGCCCCTGAGAAGTGCGAAGCTCCTGGGTCTGGAGAGAGCAGGAACTCTCGTTACAGAGTGCAGTTCCGACAGGCGGCATGAAGGAGGGGAGCGCCAAGCTCTCAGGAGAAAGCAGCCTCTCTGGAGGCCGGGTCTGTAATGAGCCACGCCAGCGCAGGCTGAGGCCACCTCCAGCTCTGCTCCAAGTGCCACCTGCAGAACGGGCCTGGTGGGGTAGCCAGGGCGGGCACCGGAGACCCCACAGTTGGGGGCAGACACATCAGGGCGGGGACCACAAGGTCACCAGCCCTGGACAAGCTCTAAGCAGGTGCCAGGAGCACGCAGCTGCACGCAGAGACGCCTGCTCCCCATGAGTGCTCTGAGGTGAAAGACTCCAGTGCCCAGCATGGAAGCATGCGGACGGCGACTGAGTGTGACCGCACAGGCGCGCGGCCCTGGGCTCCCGGCACACTCACTCAGGGGCACCGTCTTGGCCACCGGGCTTGGCCGCCCGCCCCGTGCGGACCTGCAGGCTCCTCAGCGCATTTCCCACATGCACGCAGCCTCCGCCGCAGCCACCTGCAGGTCTTCTGCAGGTCGCTCCCACTGCACCACACTTCATTCATCCACCCATCGCACAGGACTCTTTCTGAAACTGCCGAAGTTTAACAGAGAAAAAAGATTAGGTATGAAATACGTTTCGCATTCAGATTTTTCCAGCTATTTCACCTATTTGCTGAAGTAAATCTTACTGCAATACACAAAACCAGCGGTTGCAGCCACCAGCAAGATTTCTCCTGCTGCTTGCTGACAACAAGATAGACACCCAGACACCAGTGTCGCTATCACCGAGCACTAGGGCAGAGCTGCCTGCTTTTAAACCAGCCCTGCTGCCTTCAGAGTGTGAGAAGCCCTGATGGCCCTCGAGGCTGCCCCTGCACCAGTGTGAAAGTCACCCGTTGCTCCACAGCTCACAGCGGCCCTCTTGTCTCGCTCAGTGTCCTCCACGTACCTCGCATGTCCCCTCCCTTCTGACCTCCTTCGGGCCGGGCAGAACCCCTGCCAGCCTGGATGAGCACTACTGCACAAAGCTCTGGAAAACTACAGATCCTGCTCATCTGCTTTAAACTTCAGAGCTCTCATGTGAAGCTTTTCATCCAAACCTTTATCTCTGTGTCATTCGAATCTCTTCCACTCAGAGCCACTGAGCTTTCCTCCAGTGACAACCAGGCCTCCAGGCACAGCTTTCCTTCCCACAGCCCTCCGCGTGGTCTGGCCACGCTGCCCTGGTCACCCACGTGCCCCGCGCCTGGCCAGCGCTACGCTGTTCACAGAGGTGAGTGACTGCACACACATGTGTGCATGTGTGTATGAAAAGCAAAGGAAAGCAAAGCAGCTCCAGCGAGACCTTCCCGGAGCTGCATCGGCCAAGCCTGCGCACAGTCCCATGCCCACCGCGTTCTCGTGCAGTGGGCCAGCCAGGGACGGGGGTCTGAGCACAGCCCCCGCTGCAGACATCCTGGGGCTGAGGCCGAGCAGGGTGAGCAGCAGTGCCCGCAACCATGCTCAGGTCTGCCCCAGAGCCTGGCACCAACCGGCTGTGTGTTCTGCTCACACCCAAAGGAGGCGGGGACACACTGACCTTGGACCACACGACCTGGACCACATGGCCAGGTGCCGAGGGAGGAGGTGCCCAGAGGAACAGGCACACGCCCTCTGTGACCTCCACACATGGACAGCGCCAGGACGAAGGGCACAGATCCCTGACACACTGCCCTCTGCCCTGTGCTCTCGGGTAAAATGAGCCACTGTGAGCCCGTCGCAGCTCCTCGTTTCTGAAGAAAGCTTCCATGCCGAGCTGAGAAACAGGCAAGCAAGCCAGGCCTGTGAAGAGTTGGAAAGGTCAGGCGGAACCAGCTCAGCTCCTGCTGCCGCCAGCCGCCTCGCCCACACTGCCCCGGCAGGCGGGGTCTGAGGTCACCGGATGAGCCACCTTCACTGCACACGTCGTCATCCAACCCAGCAGTCCCCACAGCCGCTGCAAGCAAGCTGCACTGCAGGGGCAGAGGCTCTGCCTGCTCCCAGGACGGCAGGGACAGGGAGTCTGTCTTGCCTCTTCAGTCACACGTCTGGGTGTGAGAGCTGCAGCTCACCCTACGGCAGCCCCTACTACGGGCAGGGTGCCCCAAGGCCTCCCTCGCACTCTGCAGATGAGAAATGAATAACCCCTAAAGGTATGAGACCTTCCAGCAGCAGGCCACAGCAGACCACGTAAGGCTAAACCCTGGGCCTGGCAGCCGCGCCAGGGCGGTGCTGGTGCAGGCCCCATGGGAGGAGACCCCAGCACCCCAGTTCACATCTACAGCGACACGAGGCTGCCCCTTTCACAGCAGAGGAGAGACCTGAGGACGACGTCATCTGCTGCCTCCCAGAGCCTGGTCAAGCAGTGACCAAGGGACACTGGCCAGGCCCCTGCTCAGGACGGGGCAGGGAGTGAAGAGATTCACAGGGAAGCGGCAGGCGTCAGAGCACCCCCAGTGTCACGGAGGCACCAGGGTGGCTGTGGCCTGCGCGTCGGGCATCGAGGGTGGAGGGAGGAGAGGGCACAGCGGTACGCAGGCCCCAAGCCCAGTATGGCAGCCAGCGCATCTGCAGGAGGGTGACTGGCGCTAACGAGGGAGGGAACGGACGCCGAGGGGCCGAAGGCGGCCTGGGCTGGGAGGGGAGCAACGGGAGCAGGGAAGAGGCCGGGTGGAGACGGCCGATTCCTGTTATACCCGAGGATCAGGTATACAGGGAAGGCTCACATTTTCAAAAACTTTATTACAGTAAAAGACACCTTGTCATTAATCTCCTCAAAAGTGCCCCCTTCTTCAAACACACTCACCCCACCGTTCTCGTCGCTTTCTGCAGCAGCTCTGGGGAGGAGCGGAGGCACACAGTGCCTCGGGAGAATAAAGCGGACAAGGACATGGCGGCATGTTTTTAGGAGCTGCCTTTCCACTGGATGGTGCTTGGCAGCAGCATGTCGGTATTTGTGACCACCCCGCATCAAGACACTCAGGAAAGAGGACTCCAGGACGGCTTGGGAAAGGGACAACAGAATCAGTGTGTTCACAGCGCGATGTGCATGGGAGTATTTTCAGGAGGCTTAATGGCAACGTGTCTTTTTCTGTAATAATTTGTAAAATTTAAATAGTCACTGTGTGTTCTGATCGAATGCACACACTTCAACAACAAAGCCGCAAACATCTATGAACAGATTGTTAGGTACCTGGGATCAGAGTGACTCTAAGGACTCTGCTCTGATCAGGCACGGAAAACACAGACAAGGTGGGCGGAGGACATCAGGGCTCCATGCTGCCCTGACAGGGCCAGTGCCCCTGGGGGCTCCAGCATCAAGGCAGAAGCACAGGCTGCGTCACCGGGCTGTGCGTCGTCACAGAGACGGCATTCAGCACTGTGAGGCCGGACGAGATCAGCACCCCGTCCAGCCGGGTGTTGGAGCGAATTCGCCAGGAATGTCCGTCCCCTCCCTGTGATAAGAAGAGCGGGCAGCAGTCGGATGCCCGCGCCGAGGACACGCCAGAGGAGCTCTGCACGTGTGCCCGCGTGAGATGCAAATGCCGCACGGAGCCGTCTCGTGCTGGGCAGAGCTCGCTAGCACGGTTCCGTATTTCTTCTTTTAAAAACAAGATTCTTTTTCTATAAGCACCAGAAGAATGAGAAAAAATGACTCCCAGGACTGAGTTTTAAGCACCTGCTCTGCCTGTCTTACGGGAAAAGACACCCAAGGCCCTCCCTGCACAGGTGAGGCCCCACACGGACCCGCTCACTCCCGGCTCCGGCTCCTCCTCCGGCCTGGTCTAAGCACCCACTCACCACTCCCGGTCCCCACATGGGGCCACACCTGTGACTGAGGGAGAGGCCAGGGGCCCCGAGCAGCCAGCGCCGCAGCACCTGACCAGCAGCTCTGAGGCTGGCTCAGGCTGCGGCACCCGACCCCATCCAGGGAGAGAGGTCCGTTGTCGCTTAGTGACCACGCAGACATACCTCGACTTAGCCTGTGTCACCCCAGCTCCACCACTCAGCGCTGCCAGGGTTCAGGACCCCTCAGGATCAGCAGGGAGCTTCTGCGTGGCAGGAAACAAGGGCACAAGTGGGGCCAGCCTGGGAAGAGGGCAAAACACCAAATCCAAAGTACAGCTTCCAGCAAGGGCCTGGTGGCAGTGCACCTCTCGGGGAGAAGGTGGCCTAAGCCCACTGTCCCCAGGCCGGCCCTGCTCCGGTGTGCCTACAGCGCTGCTGCAGACTTCTCGGACCCCTCCAGGCTCAGCTGCTGTGAGCAAACACAAAACACCCTATGCTTTTGGATTGATTTAGAGCACAGTCAAAAAATCAGCAGAGTAAATGCTTATACAAATTAAAAATACAATGTATTGCCAGGGATTTAGCTCAGTGGAGTAAGCACCTGCCTGTCAGGCACAAGGTTGTGAGTTTGATCCCTGGTACCAAAAAAAAAAAAAAAAAAAAAATTATATATATATATATATATATATATATATAAAATGTATTGACAGCAATTTGCTAAAAAAGCAAATCCTCTATTTAAAAATTTAAGACTACAAAGAATGAGATTTACTGATATTCAATAAAAACTAATACATTAAGGAATTGAAACACCATGTCAATTTATTTGGTAATGCAGAACAAATTTACTACAAACTACAGCTTGCCAATATGAAATAATTTTGAAAATATTTTATATCATATAAAGCACTTTCACAAAAACGATTTTTATGCTTATCTGATAAAAATGTGGGACTCAGTGACGTCCACCAGGGAAGACCAAGACCACACGCACCTGTTCGTCCATTTGCAAACACACGGCCTGTGGGGCGCGGCTCGGGGCTGAGCTGGACGGGAACTGGCAGGCGCACCCCCAGGGCGCACGCACAGCGCTGCCTGCCCACACCACAGAGGGCACCTGAGCCCACCTGGGAGGTGCTCAGAGCAGGAGTCGCTGTCTGGACGAGAGGCCAGCATGTGGCAGGACGAAGGAACCGGCCTGCTCTGGTCCGAGAGGAAAGCGAACCCAAGGCTTCCCAACCGTGAAGGACACCTCTGCATCGGACAGCCCTCATCTGAACACCCGGGACCAGGAGGGCTAACATCCATGGACCTTCCTGCTTCAGCACCCCTGACCCGACAGTCTGAATCTGGTCAGTGCCGTGTTCACACAGTGCTGAGTTTCAAAGCCCTGCGGGCATCGGATTCTTGGATTAGGGATGCTCAGCCCGTGGCACAAAGGCAAAGAGCAGGAGGGCACAGGAGGAAGCCAGCAGGGTGTGCGGAGGTGAGCAGCCTCCCGGGAAGCTGCAACACCTGGGGCAGTGAGTCACACCTGTCCACACGGTCACGAAACTGCTGGACCCGAGACGTGTGCGTCCCTGCACCAGTTGCCCACGGGATGTAATCACCCTGTACTGTAAACATGGACAAATAAATAGGAACAAGAAACAGCACACGAGAAAAAATAAAAACACCATGCTGCACTTGGTAACGCGGAAAGCGCTCACTAAAACAGGTCCTGACTACGCGTCTACTACTGCTCTGCACTAGTGCACCGAGAAGCCGGGTTCCAGGCCGGTGCGCTGACCCCAGACAATTCTCATCACACACGTCCGTCCGAGAGGCGGCCGGCGGCGCGTGGGCCGCCATCTCCTCTCCTCAGGGCCCGCCCCGTCCCTTGTCAAGGAAGTCAGTTTGGACGAGTTATGCGTGGGCACCATCCTGCGGGCCAGGAGCCACCAGGGCTGTGCTGGGCAGCCGACCCGCTGGGGCCCCTGGTCGCCGCGGGAGCTGAAACAGGACACCACGCCAGCACCTCCTCGGGGAGAGGAGGACAGAAGTGCCGCTTCAGGAGGCGTTGTCCCCAGGGACAGCGCACGCCCGCAGCACGCCAGCTCCAGACGGGACCCTGGCGCCCCAGCCCTGGCCTCAGCGTCAGCCCTGCGCCCGGCGTGTCCTCACCCGCCTCGCCATGACCTGTCTACCTCGGGGCCAGCTGGGGGCTGGCGACACCTCGGTGAGGACGCCAGCTGGGCCACAATGCAGCATTGAGGCCGCGCTGCCGCGCACAAGGGGCCCATTGTGGGGGCCCAGAGGCAGCCGGGGACACTGCTGCTCCGGCCCTGCGGCCCCCACCCCCACGGCGCTCAGGGAGCAGAGGAGAGGAGGCCGCAGCACCCTTCCACCAGGACAGGCGGACTGACGGACAGACGAACAGGGCGAGGGAGGGGCCGGCGCCGACCACGCCTCCCTCAGCCTCGGGACACTGCTTTCACGGCCGCGTTCTGTCTCCCCGACTCTCTCACCATGTCCTTCACCGTGGGTGTGAGCACACACGCACGCTCTGGGGATCACACCCAGGCGTGCGCCACCGCTGGGCTACCTCCGCGGCCCTGTCCATTCTTTATTTTGAGACAAGATCTCACTAACATGCCCAGGCTGGGCTCAAACTTGTGATCCTCCTGCTTCAGCCTCCCTCAGGGCTGGGCTTACACAGGTGTGAGCTATAACACCCAGCTCCGCTTTTCTTTTAAATACAACAGGAACAATCAAATTTATACTAGGTCACTGAGTGTTTAAACCAGGAAAAAGTACTCTACCCACCAAGTTCACAGAGGGAGAGGCCCTAGGCTGACAGCAGAGCCCACGGACGTCACCGCACGGGCAGCGGAGTCTCACCAGCAGGGCTCCTCTACGACTCCATGTACCACAGCGACCCTGGCACTCACTCTACCCTCAAAGCGCTGCCCTGCTCGCCCACAGTTACTATGAAAAGTGACTCGCGCGCACGCGGAACGCGGCTGAGGCCAGAGCTGGTGGCTGACCCTTGGGGGTCCGCTGGGTGCCCCACCTGCACGGCCACAGCCCAGACCTGGCCCCACCTCCCTCCACACGCTCGCACACACGCCCCGTGCAGACACAGGCACGGAGCGGCACAGCCAGAGGCCAGGCCTGGACCCTGGACCAAAGCCGCGCAGGCGTCCGCTCCTGCTCCACACCCTGTGTGGGCGCGGCCCGCTGCATGCCACGTGAGGCTGCCATCTCAGGCCAGGCAGTAACCCAGCTGCCTCAGGGAATGGCTGGCAAGGAGAGTCAGGGTCTGCTGAGAATTACACTCACAGTTTCCCGTCCACTACAGGGACCGGGACAGCACTGCGTGTGCTGTGGCAAGCTGTACCCCACCACTCTGGGAGGCTGAGGCAGGAGGATCACAAGCTCAAGCCCAGCCTAGGCACTTAGTGACTTTGGGAGACACTGTCTCAAAACATAAAAAGGGCTGGAGGTGTCACTCTGTGTGAAGGCCCTGGGTCTGAGCCCCAGCACCACGAAACAGCCAAGCCGACACGACTTCCACTGGGCTCGGAGCCCCCTGCCGCCTGCATAGCTGCCCCGCATCTCCGCTGCACTTCCAGTGTACGGAGCCGCGTGGCTGTGGGAGCCCAGACGGTGACCGCTCGCCCAGGCCCGGCACAGAGGTGGCGGGCAGTCACCGCGTGCCTGGGATTCTCACACGCAGAGCGGCTGAGTCACCGGCTCTGCGTCCTGACCGCTGCCTCGCACTCATTTGAAATGCAATTATTTTCAAGCTAAACTAGAGCCATCTGATGGTTAAAAGTGTCCCTGAGCTAAAATTCACCCCAAACCACGTCGGGAGTGGTGACCCCTACAGCCGCCCAAGCTCTGCTCCTTCTCCTTGCCCTGGGCTCTCTGAGGAGCGGGCAGTGGCAGAGGGGACACCTCTGGATCTCCCTGAGACTAGGTTGTCCGTTTTGAGTAAAAACTTCACATATTTATTGGCGCCAGGAGAAAGCAGGCAGCCCCTTGGCAGCTCCGGATGCAGGACAGGGCCGTGTGTGCGCCAGGCCCAGGGCAGCTGGACCGGGCTGGCCCCAGGCTGCCTGCTGCACTTCTGGCTACTGAGCCAACTTTCTCATCGTTTATGGAAGACTAAGTTTGTGGACCTTTTATTCCGGTACAACTTTAAATGCACAATAAAGCCTCAAAAACAGTCCTCGGAACGCCAACCTACGTTTACCCAGACTATCAAGTCGATGTGTTGCCTACACTGCCTCACCATTGTCACACACCGCTCACACACTGCCACACCACAACCCACACCAGCGCTCTCTGGAGCTCCACCCAGGTGCAGCCTCACATGGTCACAACGCACTGACCAAGGCCAGGACACGGCATGGCAGTCTATATTCAAGGTTCAACAACTGTCTGGGGATCTGCCCTTCCTTACTATCTTCCCAGCTCACCCGCAGCCCTTGGTATTTTGAGGCAGGGTCTCACTGAATTGCTAAATTATCCAGGCAGGGCTTGAACTTGGGACCCTCCTGCCTCAGCCTCCCAGAGGACAATAGGCACACACACAGTAGCTCCACCTTCCACATCTGTACATTTATGTTTGTGTGTGTCTCTGTCCATGTTCTCACAAAGACACATGTACGCAGGAGCGCCTGGGCGCAGCTCCTATACTGGGGAGTGCACCCTGCCAGGTCACGGTTCTGAGCACGCTCAGTGGCTGGAGGGGCAGAGGCACAGACGAATGGCGAAGGAGCAGGCGAGGGCGTCCCGGGCCAGACGCAGGGCGACGGCTGACAGCTGCCAGTTCCTTTGCAGCGACGAGAGGCTGAACCCGAGGCTGGGCTGTGCCACTCACACCGTCTGCGGACTGACGGACTCCACGACACAGGCAGGAAGTCTTTCTAAGCACTGAGCCTGACCGACGCCTAAGGTGAAGGCTGCGTGTCTCTTCTTCCCCAGACGTGCTCTCTGGACACAGCACAGTCACCACTGACTCTGGGCCCCGCTGGCTCCACACCCTCAGCTCGCCTGCCGGCACTGGCTGGGCGAGCGTCCTGGCCACACGGTTCCCGAGCTTGCCCTGAGCTGTCACACCAGTGCTCGTGGGCCTGGGCTCAGTCCCCCGCACCACCACATAGTTAAGACTATCGTTCCACATTAAACACATGCCAGACAATGCAAGGTGGAATTTTTAAACTGGTTTTGAGATACAGATGTGCGCTAAAGCACACAATCCTCTCAAGCCTGAGGCCGAGGTCCCCACTTTCACAGCTGCAACCAGCACCACGTGCAGGGCAGGACTCAAACCTGCTCCACCTGCAGGGCTGAGGAAAGCCACAAGTGCCGCACAGAGAACCATCTCAGCAACGCCAGCCGTTGGGGGACAGGAGCTGTGTCTGAACTCCCCACCCCCCATCCTCTAGGACCCAACGCCCGGCACCCACGGCCCCTGGGGGAGGGTCCTGTGTGGCTCAGACATCCTGAGGAAGCTGCTCCTGGCACAGCAGCCAGGAAGACGGGTGCCGCGTGCCCGCCATCTCCTCCCAGCTCCTCCGTGACCTGCCCCAGCGAGCCCCGCCCGAGCACAGGAGACACTGGGGCCGCCTAGATCTGGCTGGCCACAGGCCGCACGGCAGTGACGACGATGCCGATGACCACGTGGGGCCATCCTCCTGTGGTATGGGGGCTGGAGAACCCACTGGAACTGCAGGGAAGCCGCCTGGTGTACGCTTGTGCTTGTTTTCTGGGGGAGCTCCCTAATTTTCATCAAGTTCTCAACAGGGCAGGTGACCCCACACAGCAAACGGCTTGGCCTGACACACGTGAGCTCACGCGCAGGCCCCAGGACAGCCTTAAGTGCCCACCGCGTCCAGCTCTGCTCTGGGACCCACTGCGCCAGGCAGCGGAAGTGGGGAGAAACCTGACTCCCCACCCGCACATCAGCCAGGGGAGGAGCCCAGAGGAGCCCTTCTGGAGGCCACCAGGCCCGGTCAGCCCGCACAAAGCCCCCGGTCCCCGACAGCAGGAAGCGGAGTGGGCCGGTGCGGGGCAGGGACACGCGAAGCGGACACAGCACGCCTCAGCCTCGCACCCGGAGCCCCTCGGCCAAGCCGCAGCCGGGCAGGGGCAGGTGCAGGGAGGGCCGGGCTTTGGCTCCTCCCCTGCGCGGCTCTTCAGACTTGCTGCCCAGCGTTCCTCCTACAACAGCGAAGGGACACAGTGTACTGTTCTCAACCACGATTTATAAAAACAAACTTCTACCACCTTTCTCATTTGTGGAGGACAAAACTAACATCCAAGCAACAAACCCGCAGCGGGAGGCGAGCTCTGAGACCGAGGGAAACAGCTCGGGCAGCCTCAGGTGCAGGCAGCCGCTGCGCCCGGACAGACACCCTGGGGCCACACCCAGCTGGAGCCCTGGGCTCGCGCCCGCCGCCACACAAGAGCCCATGTGGACGCACTGCTCTTCCTGCCACCGCCTGCCTGGCGACGCTCTGCCCCTGCCACGCCACTTCACCCGGGACCTCACTCCGCACCCTACTTCACAGGCATCTGTTTGTGTGCTGCCTGTAAACAGCAGCTGTAAACCGCTGGGTCAGTTCTGCCCACCGTACACCTGCAGAGCCCAGGACCAAGGGAAGTCCAAAGCAGAAAGGAGAAAAAGGCCAGAGAGAAGAAATAAGAAATAAAGAGGGAGGAGAAAAGAGGAAGGGAGAAGAAGCAGGGGAGGAGGAGGGGAAGGAAAAGAGAGGGGGAGGAACAGGAGGAGGAAGGGCAGAAAGAGGGAGGGGATGTGGAGGGGGAGGGGAAGGAAAAAAGAGGAGGGAG
>RJWM01044023.1:0-13477 GCA_004363535.1 Dasyprocta punctata | reverse complement strand
TTTTTTTTTTTTTTTTTTTTTTTTTTTTTTTTTTTTTTTTTTTTTTTTTTTTTTTTTTTTGAGACAAGGTTTCACTACGTAGTTCAGGCTGGCTTTGAACTCACTTTGTAGCCCAGCCTTGTCTCTAACTTGGAACAATCCTCCTGCCTCAGTCTCTAAGTGCTGGGATTACAATTGTGCACCACCACACCCAGGTTTCCTGCATTCTTATGTTGTAATACCACTTTGATTCTCAGAATGTGTAAAATAGATTTTTAAAAGATAATTTTTGTTACCTCAGTTATCTCCCTTTCCTCTCTGATCAGTCTGTATATTGTTTTTAATCATTCTTTTTCATGATTGGTTTTTCTCCCATGCTTAGTGAGTCTGGGTGACCATTTGTAGTTTGAAAGTACTGAGTTCCTGGTCTGTGTTTCCCTCCCTCTACTTGTTTCTTGGACTGTTTTCTGTATGTACAATTTTGCCATGAGGTGAGGATTCTGGCCAGACCATATGGGCAGGGCAGTGCAGATTAGGATCTATTTCTTAGTGGTATTGTTTTAGGCAGAGAGAAAGGGCCAGGCAATAGGACCTTTAAATGCTACATGAGGACTTAGTCTGTGTTAGCATTCTCACTTGACGTTTCCTGGATACTGTTTTTATTTAGAGAAAAGTTGACTGTCTTTTTTTTTTTTTTTTTGGTACTGGTGATTAAACTCATGGCCTCATGCTTACCAGGTGGGTGCTTATGCCACTGAGCTAAATCTCTCGCTCTGTGTTGATGGTCTTTTTTGCACAGGGGTAAATGTCAGTTGTTCAGGTGCTTCTTGGAGATGGAGAGTGGGAGATACAGCTGTTCCTTCTGCAGTCAATCAAGCAATATTTAATTCTATTTCTCAACCCTCTTTTTTTTTTTTTTTTTTATCTTTTTGAGACAGGGTTTCACTGTGCAGTTCAGGCTGGCCTTGAACTCACCCATGTAGCCCAGGCTGGCCTTGAACTTGCAGTGCTCCTCGTGCCTCAGCCTCAGAGTGTTGGGATTACAGACGAGTGCCACCATGCCTGGATATCCCGGTTTTTATTCTACCTTCTGCTGTATCATTTATTTTGCAGTTGTGCTTTTTTGGAATCCTGTCCAATGTATTGACTCTCATCCTTTTTCTGCATCACTCTTAAAGGGTATAACAAGGCTGTGGCTTTTTCTGCTTGTTACATCTCACATACACTTTTCATCTTGCAGAAATTTGTTAGATTTCCCCTCTTCACGTATGCTCAATTTTAATTTCTTTGCTCTTATGATTTTCTTTCTTTAAGAATTGTTTTTATTTCAAAGAACTATCTGAAGTAACTGGAGGGAACATTTATTTTTATCACCTTTTTAATGGTAAGTCCTTTTTTAAGCTCTTACATGAGAGAATCTATTGAACCGTTTTTTTTTATTTGTGCAGAATTATCCATTGAAGTATGATCAAGATACAGAGTTAAAATACAGTGATGATTCTTCACTATTGGTTTGTAAACATGTTTCTATCTTTGAGTCAGTTGGTTCTAAAACTTGAATTCTTTTTGCATGTTTATCTGCTTAGTTTTCTGTTTCTTATTTTGTTGTCATGTAACTTGCATATCTCATTATGATTCTCTTGCCGTTTCTGTTTTACTATTTGGAAACTAAATGAGACCATTTGGAATTATGTATGAAATAGTGATTTTACTTCAGGGAGTAGATCGTCAAGCTTTATGCTCATGACTTTGTTGACATTTTGATAATCCAAAAGCTCTGTTTTTCAACTATATTCAGACAGGGAAGGTGTTATGATTTTCATTTCTTTCTCTGCTTTAAATGTGATAGGTACTGTGGTTTAGTAGTTGATATTTTTTCTCCATTACTTTTCTTTCTACCTTACCTTTGGGACTGCTTTGACAGTCGAGCTTAAATAGGCTACTTATTTCATTCAGGTCTTTATTTTTATTTGCATCTTTCATTTTATACTCATACAATTTTTCAGTGTTGTTTTAAAATTTTATTTTATGTTCTCTTTTCTTTCCCAGGCTTCATATTGACCAACTTTAGATAGTATTATAAATTAACTTCAGTAAATAAATTTAAATTTATTTCTTTTCTCTTCTTCAAAGATATATATATTTATCTTGTTCACTGTTTCTCTCATTAGACTTTGGAGTTGTGTTTTCTATAGGTATACTTTTTTTTTCTTTTTTTTATGGTTGTAATTTTGACCATTAGAATGTGTCTTCTGTTATTTAGAATTGTAATTCTTGTACAGTAAGATGTTAAAATCCAGATATCAAAAAATGCTGACTGCTTTGAAGTTTAACTTTATCAGAGCACTTGGGATTTGGAAGGCTGAGACCCCCATATTTGGCCTGATTATATAAGATATTAGAAAACCTACCTAGTAAATACTTCTTTGAAACTTAAAGTAGTTCAGGAAATAAATCTATACTTTTGTAGTTTATTTTTTCAATGTAGAAGAAGTCAAAGTTATATTCTAATGCAGTAGACTGATCACTAATTGTTTTATGAACTTTATATTCTGTCAAACTTAGCATTAGATTTTATTGGTACGTTTTGATATATATAATGATTGCATTCATCATAGAGAATTTGTAACAGTACATTCTGTCAAACATTTGATTTTAGCATCCAGAAGTTGAATTAAATAGTGATTATGTGTCTGTAACTTTACTTTTTCATGCGTTCTGAGCATTTTCCCTTTTAGATATCTGTTGTCATGGTTAATTTACTTCTCAACTGACTGAATCCTTTATTACTTCTACTGTAAATTTGTTACCTTTCCTCATTATTCCTGTAATTTTGTATAGAACTTTCAAGCATAAAGTTGTGTAATTTAAATATATGCAATTTTTCTGTTTCAGTGATACTTCCATGATACTATTAAAAATAGAATCTTCCAACTGACATATCAATTATATATACTTATAATTCCAGCTACTCAGGAGGCTGAGGCAGGAGGATCAAGGGTTGGAACCTAGCCTGGGTAGCATAGTGAGACCCATATCAAAGGGGAAAAAACAATGTCCAACATTATATAGATAATAGTTTGAATATTTAAAAATTTTTTTGTTTGTTTTTTTGAGACAGAGTCTTGTTATGCAGTTTGAGCTGGCTTGAACTCAACTTTGTAGTCCAGGCTGGTCTCAAACTCACAATGATCCTTCAGTCTCAGCCTCCCAAGTGCTGGAATTACAGGTGTGTGCCACCATGTCTCAAATGTTTATTTGGGAAATTAACTTCATTTCCTCAGGGATTTATGATTAGAATGTAGAAGTTAAAAACAAACCAAAACATAAATCTGTCATTAGGATGAAAATTCATTTTAGAAGTTGATTACTCAACACATTTAGCATGTTAATTAGCAAGGTATCACTTAGTTGGTTATTTTGGGGGCTTCATAATTCATAGTAATAGTAATTAAGTTAGTTGAAATTGACTAGTGATATATTTTGTGGATATAAGAAAAATTGTGATTTTAATTAAAATTTTAAAAATACTTGCTTTCTAAAACATTCACTCAAATTTGTCATATTGATCAATTTCCTTTTATCTCCGTAGTTTCTCTTTTTTTTTTTTTTTTGGTATTCTTAATTCAAGTAATAAAAAATGTTGGTTTTCATAAATCCTTTCTGAGTTGGTACACAGAAGTGTGATTGTCTCGTTTACTTATGTTATAAATTAAAGATGGTGATCACTTTTGTTGTAGTTATTTGTACCTGGAATTCAAAACCCAATAGCATCTAGACAAGAGTTAGGTGCTCATGCACTCATTTTTCTTTCAAGCCAAAGTTAGAAATCCATTCTTAAGTCTATATCAGAATGCGAAGAAATTGCTTTTAGGGTTGAATAGCAATAATAAAACAAATAAGACTGTCTTGAATTAACTTTAGATCTTGCATTTTTAAAAAAAATTTTTTACATTTTGCATTTCAAGCTTTGATTCTTAATAATGAACTCTCAGTTTAAGTTTGTATATAAAGCTTTTACTTGTATGAAACTGGATAGCTCTGTTGGTTTGTTGTAGCCAGTAGCCATACTTAATAACCGAGAATGCAGTTTTTCTTGAGAGGAAGCACATTTGCTGGTTCATCCTAAGAAGATTACAAAGGATTCAGGTAAATAAGCAGGGGAAAAACGTGTACGAAAAGGGCTCAGAACTTGCATGCCCCTCTGTACGCACAGCCCTCCTGGAACCTCCATGTATTCAGTAATCCAAAAGAAAAGAGACATTTAATATATAAGGCCACTTTAGTATATGGTTGCCAGTATTGTAACTACAAGCACTATCCTTCAGAGTACTTGAGTTTATCTTTGAGACATCTATCATCGGTCAGTGGAACCTTAGCATTTTAAATACCAACTGATTTAGTAAACAGATGCACTGGGAAAATAAGAAACCTGCCAGAGGTATTATCTTTCCTGCTAAGTAAATGTGTGCCCTTGACAAACCACTTGGTCTCTCTCAGTCTTAGTAAAATGGAGTTTGCAATAGATAGCCATTAAGATTCTTTTGAAGATTCCTTGAAAATATTAGAGGCTAGAATTCCAATCGGGTAATGTATTATGCAATATAACTTTTTTTGTTTGTTTGTTTTGTTTTGTTTTCTTAAACAGCGTCTTGCTGTATAGCCCAGACTGGCCTCAAATTCATCCTGCTACAAACTCCTGACTGCTGGGATTACAGGCTTGTGGCACCACTCCTGGCCTATAACCCTTATAATAATTATGAAATAGATGATGTTATTGCCATTTTACAGATGACGTTATTCCTGTTTTTACAGTTACTGTGTTTAACTACTTAGTCTAATTAAATAGAGAATGATGAAAAATTGCTTTTTTTCTTTAATTTTTATAAGATAATATAACAGGAAATATAAAAAAAATTTATCAGATTTGTTCTGTACAAGAATCACTGGTTGAAATGACATGTGCCTGAGTAACTTTTGGGTTATTCAATACTTAAACAAACACACTTGCCTAAGTGAAACAGGGTAAACGGTTAAGTGGTTAAGTAGTGTGTTTGGTCAGGTAGCTACTAAGGAGGCCAAATGAGAAGTACAACCTTGGCTTCTTTCATTATGTAGCCATGTTGTTTTTAGCATACATAATGACTTTCTAAGGTATATTGTTATATTTGACCACCAAGTTTTATTGTTTAAATTTATGCCAATTCTTAATCTGTAGTTCATAAATGTGCTTTTGATTTTAGCATATGTCACTCAGAAAAACCATTAAATCAGGTATCAGAGCCATGTATAAATTATGCCCAAAGTAGAAATATGACCATTTTTAGATATACTGTAATTTGTCTAAGACATGATCTGTGTATTCAGAGTTATCTTGAAATTATTTCACTGTCATTGTTTTGATATTTTTTTGATCTCTTTAGCACCTTTAATCTCCTTCTTTTAACTTACATTCTATTGGAGCAAATAACATCTTTTGAGAAAGAATCTGATATTTGGAACAAGTGGTAAGTCATTCTAGTCCAATTCTCTTACCACAATTAGGGATCAAAATCGAGTGTCATTTGTAGTTAAAAATAAGCAGTGACCAGAGAGATGAAGCCTCTTCTTGTTTGTTTTATAAAGTAGCTAAGAATTTGCTTAGCAAAAAAAATTCCAAAATTATTTTGTGCAGTGGCAGCTTAAAATAGTATCTGACAGTGACTACTCTGAATGGAGATGATTTTTATTTGGATGTAAATTATGCTATATGAAAGTTACTTTTTGGGGGGGGGTGGTACTGGGGATCGAACTCACAACCTTGCATTTGCCAAGCAAGCGCTTGAACCACTGAGCTAAATCCCTGGCCCTAGAGTTACATTTTAAGATTATCATTTTGTTAGTATTCTTTCCTACTAGGTTGTTGCTCTGCTAATTTAGCACTGCAGTTTGGAGAAAAAGTTGATGGATGAATTGTTTGCATTTTAAAGAAGACCAGAATCCACAAAATAACGTTTGTGGAAGTTTGCGTGATAACTATTATTTGTATTAGTATTTGTTATATAATTTGTGGTTATCAATGGCTCTGTTTTAATTTCAAACAGCTACCCCATCTGATTGCTCTTTGATGACAGCTTGTGTTTTTTTTTTTTTTTTTTTTTTTTTTGGTACTGAGAATTGAACTGAGGACCTTGTGCTTGCCAGGCAGGTGCTTGTGCCAGTGAGCTATATCCCCGGCCCATGTGGAAGGCTTATGTATGTTTTTTTTTTTTTTACAAACATTTTCTTGAATTGCCTTGTATGTAACTGAATAGCTTTTGAATATCAAGGCTATATTCACTGCAGATAATAGCCAAAATATATTTATATATCTTGTTGCAGAGAAACCTGTGATATGAATGTTTTTATTCTGTCTTTTGAGGGAATTTTTCTTTTTTAAAACTTTCAGATGTAGTTTGATGACGTACCCTTATCTGTAGGAATTAAAGTGTACTAAAAAGTACCCCTAGTGCCCTTTTAGTTATGCTTTTCCCATTGAGGTTCTAAAATATTTTAATATTATATAAAGACTTAATAGATTCGAGTGCAGGTTATTCTGTAAGGGGCTGATGGTTCAGTAGGAGCCAGACAGATGTGCCCTCTGATGACCTTGAGCTTTTGTGTGGTGGGGAGGAGGGGGTCAAGGAACAGACAGTAAACTACTGATTGCATAACTCAGTATGTGGTGACCATTGCGGGAAGTGATAAGAGAAATAAATATAGGATGCTATAAGAGTTTACTGACACGGAGGGAAAGGGAGCCAGTGAGGATGGACCTGAGCTGAGAGAAAAAAGAGTATTTCTGGCAGAACATCTTGTTTAAAGATCTCAGAATGGTAAGGAACTTGGCATTTTCTGGGAACTGAGAGAGTCCTCCGTGACTGGGAAAAAATGTGTTAAAAAGAAACAGGAGACTAGGAATTTAGCTCAGTGGTGCAGCACCTGCCTGGCAAGTGTGAAGTCCCGAGTTCGATTGCTGGTTAAAAAAAAAAAAATGGAAAAAGAAACAGGATTAGCAGTGTGGTACAGGAGGTAGGGACTGAATCACATGAGGCCCAAGACCACATTATGGGTTTTGATTTTTGTCTTAAGATTCTTTGGAAACCATTGGAGAATTTGTAAAAAGGTTTAGCAAACTCTTGATGCTGTGTGAAGAATGATTTGGAGGGTGATAAGGGCAGATGCCAAGAGACCAGTTAGGTCATGTTGAAATCAGAGTATGCATGGCTCATCCAAGGTGAGAATCCTCTAGGCAGTGGTTTTTAGAGTTTGTCACCTGGGAACTTACTAGAAATGCAGATGTGTGGTCTCAACTCAGACCTGTAAAGTCAGGAACTTTGAAGGTGGGGTTCAGAAGTTGCTTTTGAACAAGCCTTCCAAGTGATTCTGATGCATCCTCAATGTTTTGAGCCTCTGTTGTAAGCCATGTGTGGTTTTTGAATGCAGGTAAAAGTTCTAGGCTGGTGATATGGATAAAAAGGAACTGCGTGAAAATTGGTAGTTGAAAGAGGAAGAGAATGGCTCTACTAGAATGAAACCTTCAGACATTTTGACATCTTAGAATGAGAAGAGCTAGTAAAAGAATTAAAGGACTGGTTAAGAGGATAAACTCCCCCCCAAAATTAAAAAAATACATAAAAAAGATAAAATCACTAGACGATCAGGAGAATCTGAAGAAGAAGTAGGCGAAGTAAGCAGTTTGGCGATAAATGGTCTTTCTGTGAATAGTTGCAATAACATTACAGTGATGGGTACCAGCTTTCTATAGACCAAGAAGGAACCTGAAAGAGAAGGAGTGAAGAAAATTTAATATACTTAAGACATTCTTTACTCTTAAAGGACAGATAGTATTCCAAAATTATGGAAAATAAAAGTAAATAAACTTGAGGGACAGTTAACCTGCCTAAGGTTTTTTTTTTTTTTTTTTTTTTTTTTTTTTTTTTTTTTTGCGGAACTGGGAATTGAACTCACAACCTCGCGCCTGCCAGGGCAGGCGCTTAAGGCACTGAGCCAAACTCCCAGCCCTGGTTTTTTTTTGAGGCAGGGTTGCACTATGTAGCTCAGGTAGGCCTTGCGCTCGCGTTGTAGCCCAAGCCGGCATCGAACTCACAATGCTCCGCCTACCTCAGCCTCCCGAGTGCTGGGATTAAAGGCGTGCGCCACCACGCCCAGCTTCTGCCTAAGGTTTTATTGACAACTGCTATGGTTTGAATATGGTTTGTCTCTCCCAAAACTCAAGTTGAAATTTGAGCCTTAATGTAACAGTGCTGAGAGATGATGGGAGCTTTAAGAGGCTTTTAGGAATGAATGATATTTCTCCTGGACATGGATTCATTCTTTTGAAAGTGAATGCTATAAAGTGATACTGTCCCTGAAGCTTTCTTTCACCCAAGCCTCCTTGTACTTCTATTTTCCACTGTCTGATGGTGCAACAGGAGGCCCTCATCACCAAATTGGGTCATCAAATCTTGGACTTCCCAGCCTCCAGAACCAGGAGCCAAATATACTTCCCTTTATAAATTACCCAGTTTCAAGTATGTTGTGATAGCTCCAGAAAACAGAGTAAGACAATAGCTATATAATATTATCTCATTGAACCTACTGATTCTGAAATTCATAATTTACGTAGATAACTGAGCTCAAGTTTACTATTGTCCTATCAGCTTATCAGCTTTTAAGGAATACCTTAGTACCTATAATAATAAATTTACAGAAGGGTGAGAGTGGGGATGTGTAGCCCACCAAGAATGCTTTATATTTTAACGTAGTTAAAAATGATTTCAGCAGTATGCTTTACATCTAAATAATTTTAAAATTATAAACACTCTTATTCCTTATAGATAGATTCACTTTGTTTCCTAAAAAAATCAGGAAGATTTTTTTGAGATAAGGTCTTGCTATGCAGGCCAGGCTGACCTTGAACTCTTGATCTTTCTGCCTCAGCCTCCCAAATGCTGGGATTACAAGTGTATGTTGCCAGGCTTGATTTGATTTACTTTCTATTATTATTATATATCTAAAGGAAAATGTCTTTAAATGCATTTTATAATTCAGATGTTAATGTTTTAATTACTCCAATTTGTTAGAATAATTCTAATGTAAGTTAAGTTCTTAAAGGAACACCACATTTAATGTGAAGACAAACTAAGGTAATTCAGTGTCAGTCCAAATTACAAAATTGTATCTTTGGAGGAGTGTCTGTGTCTGCCAACGTGAGAGCGAGAGTAAGAACAAGAGAGAGAAAAGAAGGGAGGAAGAGATGAGAGAAAGGGTAGAGAGACTTGATCCATTTTGAAATAGATTTTACTCGGGAGGCTGAGGTAGGCGGAGTGTTGTGAGTTCGAGGCCGACTTGGGCTACAACGCGAGCACAAGGCCTACCTGAGCTACATAGTGCGACCCTGCCTCAAAAACCCAGGGCTGGGAGTTTGGCTCAGTGCCTTAAGCACCTGCCCTGGCAGGCGCGAGGTTGTGAGTTCAATCCCTGGTGCCAGAAAAAAAAAAAAAAAGAAATAGATTTTATTTTTCTATATGAAGTGTGTTTGCATGCTTAAAATTTTAAAAGAAAAAATATGGTTGCATCAGCATATGTTTAGTGTTCAACAACTGTAGAAACTCATGAAGTTAGTTTCTCTTGCCTCCAAACTCTTATGTTTGAAATAGGCCACTTAATAGCAACTTGGTGTTTTTCTTCTGGTTCCCACCCCATGTCTATATATGCATATATCCAAACACATACATTTTATGTGTAAGTTTTAGAAACATAACAAGGTTATGATACCATTTTGCAGTTTTTCTACTGAATAGTGCATCTTAAATCTAAAAGGGTGTTTTCTTTGTTATTAGAACATTAGACTGAGATTTAGAGATCTGGGATCTATCTGGTCACTTGCCCTATGATCTTGGGCAAGATCATACTCTGTGTTTCTTCAACCATAAAATTTATTGATATTGAGGGATTGACTTGAAGTTTCCTAATAGCTTTAAAATGTTATTTAGGAATGCTAAAGTTTGAAAGGCACACATTTTCTTGAATTAAATATGGAAAGTAATTTATCTTAACCCAAGTGGGAACACTTAAAGGGATAAACTCTTGCCAGATTAAAACTACAGTAGTGGTAGAGGTAGAGGTAAGATGAATGTGAAAAATCAGATTCAAAAAAATGATTTCTAATCATTTCCTAGTGTAGTCCATAAGTATTCCTACTGGTTTTATGATAACAATGACCAAAAAAAAAAAAAAATCACCTTGATTCCTTGAAGTTAATTAAATTTTTGACTGCAAATTCATATTTTGGGGGAATTTAGGGATATGAGTGGGTCGGTGTTTAGTTGTATCCATTTACAGTTCATGGGAGGTAAGACAAATGGGGCATATGGCCTGCTCAGCATTCTTTCAGGAGCTGTGTCATATTCTCACCTAAGTGTTTTGGAAAAGCTGGGGCATGAGGCATCGGAGCTATTGGTATGAAGCCAGGAGTAAGCTCTTTGGCTTCTCCTCTGAAAATATTTGCTAAGTAAAGTTTTCATGACAAACTTGGGAGGGCAAAGCAATCTTAGCTTAAGGAATCTTTGGTTGAATAAGTACAGTTTTTAAGTTAGCACGGCTACAGTATTATTAATTATGTTTACTAAAAGATGACTTTTGCTTTTATGCTTTCAGTGTCTTAAGTTGCTACTTGTATTTCCTTTTAGGGTTTTTATTTGTGTGTTTGTGTGTGTGTGTGTAGTGTAGTGTGGTGTGGTGTGGTACTGGGAATTGAGCTCAGGGCCTTCGCACAGAGCTGCATCCCTGGCCCCTTTTAAAATGTTTTTTATTTTGGGACAGAGTCTTGTTAAGTCACTGAGTTGCCGTTTAATTTTTATCTGTGTGTAGTTGTTTTTATCTTTTTTGTCCTCAGCATTTTTTGTCTACTTTTTATATATTCTTTTTTGTTCCTAATTTTTAGCTTTTATTTTTCTAGTATTTTCTTGTCACTTACGCATATTTTTAAATTTCTCTGACCTTTATATTTGAATTTTCACTTGAACTTTTTAAAATTACTTTTTTCCAAATAGAATTTTATTAAGACAGAGACACAAATAAGTATTAGAATTGAGAAAAATAGTGACTCCAATAGTGGCTTGTCCAGGGAGAGCTTTAATTTAAATATACTTTTTAAAATTGCTACTTGCTTTTGTTTTCATATATGTATTTCATATATATATATAAATATATATATATAATATATATATATGAGAGCAAGAGCAAGCGCTATTGAGTGGCCTTGTTGTAAGGTAGATAGCTCAAAATGTATTTCCTCCAAGAAGTTCAGGATATTTTTCCCCCTTTCCTTATTTACTAGCAGCTGTTTGAACTTTTCACAGGAGATTTTTATCTCTTTAAATTTTGGATCTCATGCTCAGAGTTTCAATCTGAGTGATGTACAAATTCCACAGGCAAAATTTCTGATTTCTATCTCTATGTGACATGTAAGTTTAAACAATACTAAAAAGCCTTAAAATGGATTACTGTCGTAATGCCTATCATTCCATTAAGTCATTCATTCATTCATTCCTTTTCCAGTATTGGGAACTGAACCCAGAGCCTTTGCACTGACCTACATTGCCAGTCTTTTATTGTTTGAGGCTGGTTCAAATTTGTAATCCTCATACTTCAGCCTCCCAAGTAGCTGGGGTTATAGGCATGTCTGACCCCTTAATCATTCTTGAAGGTGTTAATTAAAAAATTATCACAATCCTATTTTAAAAAAATAATCTTTAGCAGTATTAGCTTTCTAAAATTTCTTTTTAACCAGGAACAAAACAAATGAAAATCAGTATTGGCAGACCTTACCTAATGTAATTGCTGAATTTATTTTTCAGAATTTTCCACCCAATTTATGTTTATTAGATTAGTAAATGCTTTGAAAAGTATTTTAGAGCTTAAAATACTACCAAGAAAAAATTAAAGAGAAGATTGATAATTATTCTGAAGACTGTAATTTTTGTTTTTGTAAACATTTTATCTGCCACATCAATGTGTAAAATACGGCTTCACAAAAGCAAGTCAGTGTGGCTGTCCTTCAGCGCCTGAGCCAGCATCTCTGATTGGGTATGACTTTGATGTAAATGGGTCAGCTGAAACCCCATTTGTTAGCTGTCACTACATGGCATCCTTTCTCAAAAAAAGGAGACAATTTAATTTTGCAGCCTTTTGTTCTCAACATAGTTCATTGTTGCTAGTGTTTTAAGGTCAGTATTACTGACTTTTAGTATTTCATTTCTTATAATGCATCTCATTCTCTTGTACATTTCTGTACATTTCTCATTCTGAGACTAAATTAGCTCATTTATTACTAGCTCTCTTGGCTGTCTTTTTCCACAAATAAGACATTAAAAAAAACACGTTTCTGTTCTATATATAAAATGTAGAAAAAAATTCTCAACACATATGTAAAAATCCTAATAAAGATTTAATTAGTTTGAGCACCGTAAGAATGCTAATCCTGGATTCTTCCATTAACACTTTTAAGTGTATAAATGTAAAAAAAAGCATTTCAAAATTACAGATGCCCAAGAATTCTTATTTTGTTTACTTTAGGTCTCTTGAAATCCTTTAACATTCAATATTTTTAATTTTTAGTAGTATGCCATGAGATAATTCTTGCAGGTATCTGGGGGAGATTTTTAAAAATATTTTATTTTCCAAAATAATCACTTCTATAATTCAGATTCTGAAAAAACTTAAAGGCTTTCTTAATTTCAGTAGCATGGTGACAGGTGCACAGCAAGTTCATATGTTGCTTAGCTATTATTGTATTTTAATCATTATTTTTTTGAGGGGGAAGGCTATGACCAACTTTTCTAAGAGATTGAAACTGGTGATTGTAACCATTCACTTTTTTTGACAGAGAAAACTGTTTTGTCTATTTTGAACAGCTGAATGTTTTTATCGCATAGCATCTGCTGGGTGAAGTAACAATTTTAGATCCTACTGTAAAATTTAAATGAATATTTCCATTAGATGGGAAAATCGATATATATATATTTTTTGTTACTCCCATATATGGCCTTGCTGCCACAGGCTTGCTAATTTTGCAGTCTCCTACACATGACTTGTTCCTTTCTTCCTCCATTCTTTTGCACGTTATCATTCCCTCCACCTGCAGTGCCCTCTTTCCTTTCTGTTTCCTTTGCATCTCTCAAAACTTGGATATAAAATTATTTCCCATAGAAATTCTTTCATAATTTACTGCATGTAACTGTTACTTATTTTCTCAGCTGTATCTTGATTTACTTAGACACAGACTAATATGAGTTATATTCCTGTGATGTAGCAACATCCATACAGTTTTAAGGTTAACTGTCTCATCTAATTTTTACAGCTATCCTGTGAATTATTTCCTTTTTACAGATGAATTTAAATTCTCAGTTATGCTCTTTGGTTATCTGTGCTAAAACTTGAACTTTTCTCTGATTTAAAAAATATTACTTCATAT
>RJWM01044022.1:0-13491 GCA_004363535.1 Dasyprocta punctata | reverse complement strand
CACTGTTCTACAAAGGACTCATGTCTATCCTTTTCTTGGCAGAGTAATACTCCATTGTGTATAAATACCACATATTCTTTATTCGCCTGTTGGCAACATGTATGCTACTTCCAAGATTTAGCTATTATGAAGAGTGCTGCTATAACATGGGTATTCATTTATCACTGAGACAACATGTCGCTAGTAACTGCTCATGCCATTGTAAGTAAAAACTGGAAATTGGATTGATAGCTACATTCTTTTTTTTTTTTTTTTTTGGTAGGGGGGATCAAACTCACAACTTTATGCTTGCCAGGCAGGAGCTTATGCCACTGAGCTAAATCCCCAGCTTAGCTACATTCTTTTTGAAATTAACTGTCAAAATGATTTCAATTTGTAGGAGGTGAAGTTGTTCTGTATTTTTTCACTGCTAACACTATAACGACAAGAAAAGTCTTATAGGACTTCAGAATACATTTAATTTTTTATGTTTTACCTTGAATAGACTATCCCAGGTATGTTTCCCTAAGCACAGCGCATTCAGTGCTTACTATGTGTTAGGTGCTGGGTTGAACCCTTTGAAAGCATGCACAGCAGCCCTGGGAAGTTAGAACATCTTTATGCTCAGCGGTAACAGTGGACTAGAAGGCTCTGTGCCTAATCTCTGCAGAGACTGAGCCTTACTACCCCGAGAATAATGTCTTTCAAACTGAGGTTCTGAAACTAATTTAATGGGTTATGACCCTGACTTTAGAAACAGAATCAATGGGGCAAAATATCTTATAATTTAAGATGCCTGACAAAAATAATACAAAAGATATGAAGTTGAAGAAAATGTAGTTAAGGTATCCTAAAGTTCTATCATCAATGAAATAATAAAAGTAATAATTTATATTATATGGTAATATGTCATGGATGCACAATGACATATTACAATCTAGCATATATTAAAACAAGGTATAGTAATGACTTTAAAAATAGTAAACAGAGCTGGGTGTGGTGGCGCATGCCTTTAATCCCAGCACTTGGGAGGCTGAGGTAGGCGAAGCGTTGTGAGTTCGAGGCCGGCTTGGGCTACAACGCGAGCGTAAGGCCAGTCTGAGCTACATAGGGCGACCCTGCCTCAAAAAACCAGGGCCCGGAGTTTGGCTCAGTGCCTTAAGCGCCTGCCCTGGCAGGCGCGAGGTTGTGAGTTCAATCCCCCGGTGCTGCAAAAAAAAATAAAAAAAAATAAAAATAAAAATATAAAAATAGTAAACAAATTTACAACGAAGGGGAAAATAAAGTATTACTGGAATAATTAAAAATACTTAAAAACAACAAAATCAGGAAAACAGAAAAAGAAACAAAAATACAAGAAGCAAATAGAAGAAGTACCATAGGACACAGGAAGCTAAATAGGTAGCATTTTACATGCAACACTGTGCTGTGGTTCACAGCTAGGTCTCCTCTCAGCGCCTCCCACACCTTTTCAAAGGCGGCTCATAGCTGACTTGCTAGGAGGACTTGGGGTCTGGTCAGCAGAGGCAGTAGCTGGGGATGAGACCTGGAAGGGTTCGTCTACATGCTCAGCTTCCTGCTTCACTTTTGCTGCCTCCTGTGACCTGAGCAGCCACTCCTCTGCCATGCCCTGTGCACGCCATCTTGCTTGGAGCCAGCCGACCATGCAGGGACTGAGACTACTGAAACACAAGCCAACATTAACCATGCCTCTAAATTGCAAGTGTTGGGTATTTTGTCCTAGTGACCAGGAAAGTGACTAAGACAGACTGAGATTTTCAGAATAAATATAAAAAGACAATGCAACTCTGTGTTTCTTACAAGAGACGGAGAAAGATGAAAAAATTAAAAAAGATGACATACCACAAATTCAAAAGAAAGCAGGCAAAGCAAATTTTAAGACAAGAGATATTACTAGAAGTAGTAAGAGATATTTCATACCGATAAAGGGCTTAATGAACCAGGGATATATCTCAATTTTAAATCTGTGTACATGTAACAAAATAGCTTCCAAGTATTATTTCAAACAAAAATTAATAAGCCTAAAGAAAAAAATGTAAAAATCTATAATCATGTAAAAAACATTAACTCGTTTCTCTCAATAGTTCAAAGACTAAGCAAACAAAAATCAATAAGCGAGAGGTGGGACAAGATGGTGGAACAGTAAACAGCAGGGTAAGCGGCCTCCCTGAAACATTGTGTCCTAATGCTGGAATATAACAACACGGGGAAGACAAAAAGAGGGAGGCGGGTCCTCTGGACCCAGGAAGACTCTAAAACGAGAATTGAAGCCCACAGAAAGAGTAAAAAGAAGCAATCAAACAAAGGCAGTGGCTGGCGGTGCCGCTGCCTAGAGCCGGACCCACTCTGTGATAGGAGTTACTGGAACCTAGGGATGTGTGATTAAAGTGCTGCGGCCACTGCATCGGCAGCAGCAACCCTGGAGGCCTCTACCCAGAGGGGCACCGTGGGAGGAAAGTAGCAGTGGATGAAAACTGGCTGGTGAGTGCAGCAAACCCCAAATCCCCACGAGGGAGAGCAAGAGACTGGCAGCCATCTTGGGACCGGAACAGCTCCTAATTGGGCACAGTGCTGCAGAAATTGCTCCAACTGAGCCCCAGAGGGTCCCAGCAGGTGACCGGCTCGGTCTGGAGACCAGGGCTCCACGCGCACCCTAGGGGTGATAGTGGAAGTTTCATGGATAAGCAGCCCGGGTTCCCAGGCAGTGGACCCACTCCTGCACACTATGCCAGACATCGGGGGAGCCGAGACAGGCTGGGGAAGAGCAGCAGATAGCACTGTAACAGCACACCCAGGGTAACCATCAGATATCCACAGTCAGCACTGGCTCACTCCAGAGAAATTACAAGATCCCTGGTACACACTTGTCCAGCAAAATGCCAAGACAAAGAAGCAAAAGGCAGTCTCTGGGCTCCAATCCAAGCAGAACAAATCCAGGAGAAGCAAACGCAGAAGAGGCTGGGAGTTCCACAACCAAAGTCTCTGAGGTGAAGACAACTGAAGTAAAGAAACAACTTCATGAAGCTATAAAAGAAATTAGAGCAGAAATACTAACTCAGCTAAAAGAATAAATGAAAAACATAATAAAAGAATTGCTAGGCATCTCTAAACAGAGCATAGGAAAATGAGGGAAACCTGGAATGAAGAATACAAAAAAGATTTAGAATATATGAAACAGCTTCAAAGAGACTACCAGGAAATCAAAAACTCCAGTGAAAGTTGGCAGAACCACCTGAAAGAAACTAAAGATAGACTTTCAAACCTTGAAGACAGGTATGCAGCTTGTGATCGAGAAAGGAAAGATCTCCTAAAAATAACAAGAAACCTGGAAGTAACAATACAATGGCTACAAGATAACCCAAAGAAATATAATTTAAGAATAAAAGGTGTGAGTGAAAAAACAGGGGTCAATACAAATCAAATTAAAAGCCTATTTACAGAAATAATTTCAGAAAACTTTCCAAGCATGGGAAAAGGAAGTGACTTTCAGATAAGTGAAGCATATGAAGCGCCAGCTAACCATAACTAAAATAAGTCTACACCCAGACATATAATAATCAAGATCCCAGAAATTCAACACAAAAACATTAAAGCTGTTAGAGAAAAAAAAAAAAACAGATCACCTACAAAGGAAAACCCATCAGAATCATGACAGACTTCTCAACACAAATCATCAGGTCAAGAAGAGCTTGGAGTGAAGTATTTCAAACCCTGAAAGAAAACAACTTCTAACTCATATTGATGTACCCTGCAAAATTATCTTTCAGAATCAACGGAGAAACAAGATACTTCCACGACAAAGAACAACTAAAGGAATTTATGACAACCAAGCCAACCCTACAAAGAATACTGAAGGACATTTCAGAGAGAGATTAAAAAAAGTCCACAGCTCCAGAAACAGCAACAGAGGGATATCACTGAGTGGGGCAGACAAATGAATAATCCATCATCAGGATTTGAGTCCAGTATTTTTTCAATGAGCTGTTTAGATTAATCTTATTCTACCTCGACCTGCCTAATTTTATTATATACGATGACATAGACAGCTATTTTAAAGATAACAAAATATATTAGGGTAGCCTTTATTGATATTTGATCACCTTGTTTTGAAACCCTGTATTGCTTTCATTGTTCTGTTTTGAGTGATTTTAACCTATTTTGGTTTGTTTGATTGTATTATAACAGATGATATAGGCAACTGCTTAGAAGATAATATGAGGCATTATAGAAATCAACGTTGTATTACTATGCATTGCTTCCACTGTTTTATTTGTTATTGGTTTTATTCAGTACTATATTGTTTGATTATATTAGGCCCCATGGTATGGGCAGTTATTTTGATGACAACAAGAGGTATTACAAGGGGAAAGGAGGAAGGAAGGAAGGGAAAAGGAAAAAGACATAGGTTTACATGAGGGTATACATAAGATGGTTAAAATAACTATACTACTAAATGCATTCACTGGTGAGAGAGAACAGTTGATACTCATGAGCAGATCAATTTTACATGCCTATATCTGTCAATCTGAGCAACCCCTTTGAAGGTAATGATATACAATGTTACAGTAACACTGTCAAATTCCAATCACCTCAGTTTCTAAACCTATAATGTTACAGTATCAGATATGTTGTTGTTTGTTGGTCCCTTTAGTTTTTTGTTTCTCTTTTCTGTGACCATTGTTTTATTTTCTATTGGTTTTACTCTGAACTATTTTGTTTGATTATATTAGGCCTGATGATATGGGCAGTTATTTTAATGACAACAAGAGGTATTCTAAGGGGAAAGGAGGAAGGAAGGAAGGAAGGGGAAAAGAGGAAGGAAGGAAGGGAAAAGGAAAAAGACATAAATTTATAAACAGGTATACATAGGACAATTAAAATGACTATATTACTAAATGCATTAGCTATTGAAAAAGAACAGTTAATACTCATATGATTAGACCAATTTTACATGTCTATATCTGTTAATCTGAACAACCCCTTTGAAGGTAACGATATGCAATATTACAACTACTGTCAAATTTCATTTTGTAAACCTATAATGTTACTGTATCGGATTTGTTGTTGTTGTTTGTTTGTCTCTTTTGCTTTTTGTTTCTCTTTTCTGTGTCCATTTTCTCTTAAACAAAAAATCAATAAGCATAAGAAGATCTGAAGAACACAGTAAGAAAACCTCAGCTGATATACATAGGACATTAATCCCAACAATAACAGAACATGACCCCTTTTGAAGCACATTTGCATTATGTATCAAGGCTCAGCAAATTTCAAGGGGTTGAAATCATTCAGTATATATTTTTTGATCATGAGATTAAAGTAGAAATCAATAAGCTCGAAAAATGTAACAGAAAATGTTCAACTTCTTGGGAGCTAAGCAACAACAAGATACAAGGTCAACACGCAAAATTCAGGTATATTTGTACATGTACATGGACAACCAGAAAAGACTACTAAAAATACAATTTCATACTTGAATACTTAGGAGTATAGCCTAGGAGATAAAGACGTACAATGAACATTACAAAGCACTGCTGAAAGAAAACATAAATAAGTGGAAACACATCCTGTGTCCATGGACTGGAAGACCATATTCTGAAGATATTAATACCACTCGAAATAATCTTCAGGCTCAGTGTAACCCTATCGAAATTCCAATGACTTTTTTTTTGTAGACATAGAAAAACCTATCCTGAAATTCACATAGAATTTCAAGGTACTACAAATAGACAAAAACAATATTGAAAAGAACAGCAAAGCTGAAGAACTTACACCTCCTAATTTTAAAACATCAGAGTTGCAGTAAATCAAAACAGTGTGCTTCTGGCCCACAAGCAGTCATACAGAACAAAAGAGAATTCAAAAGCAAACTCTTGCATATTATAGAGGTTCAGTTTGATATGAGTGCAGATAGCTTGACCTTTAACTACCATACTAGGCCCTGAGAAACCACGAACGGAACAGCTCCCCATCATCCTATAAAAAGACAAAAGCGGTACAGTGGTAAAGTGAGTTTTATAACCAGATCCTTCTTTTTGGCACTAAACTAGATGTCTTAGCCAGTGTACTGGAGCAAGAGAATGAACAAATAAAGAGCAGCATAAAGAGCAGATGGAAGAAAATAAAACTGTGATTATTTATAGATGACACAAATGTGTTTGTAGATATTCCAAAACAATCTAAAATAACTATTCAAATTAAGTCAATTTATTGAGGCCACTGGATAAAATATGTAAAAATAAATTATATATCTATATATGAATAGAACACAAGTAGAAAATTAAATTTTTTAAATGCAACATTTATACAATACCATGAAAAAACCAAGACTAGAACAAGATATATGCAGACTTCTGGATTTAAACTTCAATATTATTAAAAAAGAAGACCTAAATAAGTGAAGGGATATATCACATTCACACACTGGAACAATGTCAATGCTCACTGCCCTCATCTATTAATTACAGTGAATTCTCAATTTGTTTTCCACCAAGTCAAGAGAATGAGGAAATAAGCCATAGGGTGGGGGGAAAAAAGCCATAGGGAGGGAGGAAATAGTTGAAAAACACATAAAGCACTATGGTTCCAAATATCCAAAGAACTCTGAAAACCAAACAATGAGAAGCCAAATGAAAATTTTTAATTGGGCAAAAGAGATGAACAGACCAAGAAGATATCCAATTGCTAATAAGGATATGAAAAGATGCTCAATATCATTAGGGAATTCCAAATTTAAAAACACTGTGATTGTTTCTCTTGTATGAGAAACCCAAAGTACAAATGAGGAACAAAATGGGGGATAGGTATTGGATGTAGGAGGAACTTGTTCAAATGGGAAGGGGAACAGGGGATGGGGAGGCCCCTGTTTTGACTTGGGCTTTTTCCTTGGAGTCACCAATCTTTTAAATGACTCCCAGGTGGAAAGCCCTCCCCTTCGGAGGGGCTGTCCGCAGGCTGCACTCCATGGAGGAGCTTCCTTGCCCTTGATCCAGCTCCCGGGTGCCAGCGAGGACAGCTACCTGGCCTCTGGCAGCCTCCTCTGTTTCGTGGCTGTCTCCTCCCATCATTTTTGGCCCTCCCTCCTCATCAGAAGAGGACGCTTTCCTTGCTCTTTTCTTGGATAACCCTACACAAATCAACGCCTCCCGAGATACTGAGGTGTCCACCTTGCGCTTTCTGGCTTTGGCTCTTCCCCAGTGCCTTTGATCTCTTCTTGCATCTCAGAGGCTGTGTTCTCCTTAGAAGACAAGGTGGCTCTCTTGACCTTATCCAGTTCGTCTTCCTTATCACTTTCAGAAGGCTTCTTGGGTGTCACCATCTTTTGAAAGACCCCTAGGAAGTACCGCCTTCTCCATGGGAAGTGGCTCCTTCTCCAGCCTCGCCTTCCAGGTGTCCTTCTGTGACTCCTTTCTCCAGACACAGGGACGAAGCAGAGCTCTGGCCCTCCTGCTCATTGGCACTACCCGGAGACTCCAGTGCACTTTTCCGACTCTCCATCTCCTCCTCGTTCCCTCTTCTGTTTCTTTCTAGAAAGCTTCCTTAAATCAGTGCTGGAGAACAGTTTTTCAGGGGGCTTCCCTGCACTTTGATTCTGTCTCATGATGCCAGCAAGGCTGCCTCGCTCACGATACTCTCAGGGTGGCTGGGCTGCAGTTCCTCTTTGGGACTCGGCTCTGTTGGCCAGGCACGTCTCTTCCAGAGGCGCACTCTTCTTTGGTCTTTTCCAGCGCCCCAGCGAGTTCGGCTTCCTGAGTTTCCTGAGCATGTTTCTAGCAGTTTTTCAGGGGCAAGGCTTCTATTTCTCCCACATCTGCTTCTTGCTCTTCTGCTTTCTTCTCCATACCGCTAATGCAGACTCTAGCAACAACTGCCTGGTGGGTTTCTACTTTTTCATCAAATACTTCTGTTGCCCAAAGAGCACATTACTCTGCAGAAGGACCCTGCACGCCACTGACTTGATCTTCCAAAGGCAGCTCCACCTTCTCATAGTCAGTCGACAATCTGGCCTCATCCACACCTTCCACAGGCTTCTGGGTCTGGTCACAAAATGTGCACCGCTCAGAGGCACCTTCAGTCTTCTCCTTTTCCTCTGAGTCTGCCTTTGCTGGCTCTTGCTCCTTTTTCTTCTCAGAAGCTTTCAGTTCATCTTCCTTCAGTTTTCTAAAACTGGTCTTTTCCACCAACCGGCCCAACCTTGAGTGAAGAATTCCTTGGTGGTCAGTGTAGTCTCACTGGTGACCGGCCTGGTGGGAGACTCTGGAGGCTTGGGAGGTTCCTTTTCTCATGCTGTTTCTCCTTCATCTGTACCTCTTCCTGCTGCCTGACCAGACTCAGCTGTGAGGGAAATGTCTGTGCTGCTTTGCTAGTGCTTCAGGGTGTCTTCCACCTTCTTGATGGATGTTTTTTTTGTTTGTTTGTTTTTTTGGTTTTTTTTGCGGCACCAGGGATTGAACTCACAACCTCGCGCCTGCCAGGGCAGGCGCCTAAGGCACTGAGCCAAACTCCCAGCCCTGGTTTTTTTTGAGGCAGGGTCACACTACATAGCTCAGGCCGGCTTTTGCGCTCGCGTTGTAGCCGAAGCCGGCCTCGAACTCACAATGCTCCGCCTATCTCAGTCACTCTCTTTGGCTACTGCCTCTTCAGTCTCCACGTGGGGTTCTCCAATGCCATTGGCCTGGGCCTTAGTAGGTCAGGTCACCTTTTCTAAGCAGCTTTCTGAAAAGGGAATCTGTTCAATCATCTCAGGCATCTCCTCCTGCTTATCCTTTGTGATGTCCTCAACAATCACAGAGTTGGCAGCTGTGTCTTTACCCAGTCTTTCTCACTCACATCTTCAGGCTCCCTCTGTCCAACCTCGGTGACAATGGCTTCCTCCTCCTGGCCATTCTGGGCTCCCTCCTGGAGGGTGAGCTCTTCTTGTTCAGCCAAGCCATTGACAGTGCACAGCTGACCACTCTTCTGCTGGAGCTTGGTGGCAGGGTCTGCAGATCTTGTTTCTTGGTCTACCCTACCTGTGTTTCTTTTTACTGGGGAATCGAGGCCTTCAACATTAAGTGTCGTGACCAACATGCACTGGTTGGTCTCTGCCATGCTTTTTTCCTGCTGCTGGTTCCCTACTTTTCCCTTCCATTCAATAGTCTGCCTACTCAGTGATCACACTTTGCTGTTCCTGGAACCATGGTCATTTTTATCTCTCTCTAGAATACCCTTCAATACTCTTTGTAGGGTTGGTTTAGTGATCATGAATTCCCTCAGTTGTTCTCTGTTGTGGAAGTATCTTGTTTCTGCATTAATTTTGAAAGATAGTTTTGCAGGGTACATCAATGTAGGTTGGAAGTTGTTTTCTTTTAGAATTTGAAACACTTCACTCCAAGCTCTTCTTGATCTGAGGGTTTGTGCTGAGAAGTCTGCCGTGAGTCTGACGGGTTTTCCTCTATAGGTGATGTTTCTGTCTCTATCAGCCTTTAATATTCTGTTCTTGTGCTGAATTTCTGGGATCTTGATTATTATGTCTGGGTGTAGGTTTATTTTGGTTATGGCTAGTTGAGTTCTATATGCCTCACTTATCTGAATGTCAGGTCCTTTTCCATAGCTAGTGAAGTTCTCTGCTATTACTTCTGTAAATAGTCTCTTTTTATGTTGTTTGTGTTGACTCCTGCTTTTTCATTGACACCTGTCACTCTTAAATTGTTTTTCTTTGCGTCATCTTGGGAGCTGTTGAATTGCTTTCCAGGTTCCTTGTTATTTTTAAGAGAATTTTCCTTTTGTGATTGTTAGCTGCCATCCTGTCTTCAAGGTCTTAAAGTCCATCTTCAGTTATTTATTTATTTATTTATTTTATTTTATTTTACACAAAAGGAAAGTAAGAAACCAAAACAATTTCACAACCAGCCAATAAGACAGTAACAATCATCAGCACATTGTGTATTACTATATTCCCAGAAATTATTCAGGATAAAAAATATAGACATGAAACATTATCCAACAAATTATTAACACAAAATTTTTGCCTCAATGAATCCAGAGAAACCTGCTATATGACTATCTTTTTTGTTATGATTACTCTATGGTTTTTAAATAAACATTTCTAATTAAAAATAAAATCTGAAGATGACCCAGAGAAAACTACATTTCACTCAAAATTCTTTTTCTCTAACTGTCCCAACTAATTTTTTATATACATAGATTTTGTTTCACTTCATCACACCAGTGCAACAATGCCATGGTTACATATGTGTGAATTACTTAGTTCACTGAGAAGTATCTTTTCAGTACTCATCCCTTTAAGAGTGAAAATGTCTAGTTTATTGTACTTTACAGCTGAGTAGTATTCCATTATGTAGAAATACCACATCTTTTTTATCCATTCCTCAGTTGAGGGGCATTTAGGTTGTTTTCAAGATCTAGCTATTATGAACTGGGCAGCTATGAACATAGGAGCACATATGTCACTGTGGTGAGATGTTTTCAGTTCTTTTGGGAAGATACCCAGAAGGGGAATAGCTGGATCAAAAGGGACCTCCAATCCTAGCTTTTTGAGGAATCTCCACACTGACTTCCACAGTGGTTGCACCAGCCTGTATTCCCACCAACAGTGGAGAAGGGCTCCTTTTTGCCCACAGCCCCTCCAGCATTTGTTATTGGTTGATTTCTTGATAATAGCCATTCTTTCTGGGGTGAGGTGGAATCTCAGTGTTACTTTCATTAGCATCTCTTGAATGGCCAGTGCTGTTGAACATTTTTTCACGTATTTATTTGCTGTTTCTACTTCTTCATCTGAGAAGTGTGTGTTCATCTAAGATGCCCACTTTTGGATTGGGTCTTTAAATCCTGGAGGACTGATTTTTTTAAGTTCTTTATACATTCTCGATAGTAATCCTTTGTCTGAGCGGAGTTGGCAAACATTTTCTCCCACATTGTGGGTAGTCTCTTCACAATGTTGGTGGTTTCTCTTGCTGTGCAAAAGCTTTTCAGTAGGATGAAATCCCATTTGTTGATTCTTTGAGATCATTCCTGTGCAGCCTGGCTTTTATTTATAAAGTCTTTGCCTACACCAATGTCTTCAAGAGTTTTATCTATTCTATCTTCCAGCAGATTTAATAGTTCTGTTTTAATGTTGAGATCTTTAATTCATTTAGATTTTAACTTAGTACATGGTAAAAGACAATGGTCTAATCTTAATCTTTGGCATGTGGAAAGTCAGTTTTTCCACACCATTTATTAAAAAGGCTATCTTTCTTCCAGTGAATGTGTTTGGCACCTTTGTCAAAGATAAGATAGCTTAGTGTGTCTGGAGTTGTTTCTGGATCTTCTAATCTATTCCATTGATCCCTGGGTCAGTTTTTCTGCCAGTACCACACTGTTTTTTTTGTTTTGTTTTGTTTTGTTTTTATCACAGTAGCCTTATAGTATAATTTCAGGTCAGGGATTGTGATGCCCCTGTTTTGTCTTTGTTGCCCAGGATCACCTTTGCTATCCTAGTTCTTTTCTCGTTCCAAATGAATTTTAGGCTTGTTTTCTCTAATTCTGTAAGATAAGTTATTGGTATTTTGATTGGGATTGCACTGAATCTGTATAACAGTTTTGGAAGTATGGCCATTTTGACTATATTGATTCTTCCTACCCAAGAGCATGGGATATCTCTCCAACTTCTACTATACTCTTTAATCTCCTTTTTCAGAGCACTATAGTTTTCAGTATAGAGGTCTTTTACATCTTTTGTTAGATTGATTCCTAAATACTTCATTTTCTTGGATGCTATTGTAAAAGGTATTGCTTCCCTAATTTCTCTCTCAGTGTGATTGTTATTCATGTACAAAAATGCTATTGATTTTTGAGTATTGACTTTGTAACCAGCTACATTGCTAAATTTGCTTATTAAATCTAGAAATCTCTTAGTGGAATTTTTGGGATCTTCTAGGTAGAGTATCATGTCATCTGCAAATAATACTAGTTTAACTTTTTTCCTTCCTATCTTTGTTCCTTTTATTTCTTTCTCTTGTCTAATTGCTCTGGCTAAAGTTTCCAGAACTACGTTGAATAAGAGTGGAGAGAGTGGACATCCTTGTCTTGTTCCTGATTTTAGAGTGAAAGCTTTCAGTTTTTGTCCATTTAGTATGATGTTAGCTATCAGTTTGTCATAGAAAGCTTTTACCAGATTGAAACAAAGACCATCTATTCCAATTTTCTGTAGAGTTTTTATCATGAATGGGTGCTGGACTTTATCAAAAGTTTTTTCTGCATCTACTGAAATAATCATATGACTTTTATCCTTGGATCTGTTAATATGATGTATTACATTTATGGATTTACGTATGTTCAACCATCCCTGCATCCCTGGGATGAATCCTGCTTGATCATGATGTACAATCTTTCTGATGATTTGCTGCAGTCTATTTGCCAGTATCTTATTAAGAATTTTTGCATCGATGTTCATTAGGGAGATTGGCCTGCAATTCTCTGGTTTTGGGATTAGAATAATGCTTGCTTCCAAAAATGAATTTGGAAGTACTGCTTCCCTTTCAATTTCATTAAAGAGTTTGAGAAGTAGTGGTGTTAGATCTTCACTAAATTTCTCGTAGAATTCAGCAATGAATCCATCAGGGCCTGGGCTCTTCTTTGTTGATAATTTTTTAATTACATCTTTAATTTTATTTATTGATATTGGGTTGTTTAAGATTTTTATATCATTTTGATTCAGCTTTGGTAATTCATATGTATCTAAGAATCTGTCCATTTCTTCTATATTTTCCATCTTATTAGAATACAAATTTATGAAGTACACATAATTTTCTGGATTTGAATTGAGTCTGTTGTGATTTCACCCTTTTCATTCCTAATTGCATGGATTTGAGTCCTTTCCTTCCTTTTTTTGATAAGGCTTGCTAAGGCTTTATCAATTTTATTTACTCTATCAAAGAACCAACTCTTCAATTCATTGATTCTTGGTATTGTTTTTTTAGTCTCCAGAGTGTTAATTTCTGCTCTGATCCTTATAATTTCCTCCTGTGTATGAGCTTTTGGTTTAGTCTGCTCTTCTATTTCTAGAAGTTGAGATTCAACATTAAGTTGTTTATATGAGCTTGTTCTGTTTTCCTGATATGGGTATTTACTGCTATAAATTTCCCTCTTAAGACTGCTTTCATTGTGTCCCACAAGTCTCAGTATGTTTTATCGTCATTGTCATTCAACTGTAAAAACTGTCTAATTTCTTCTTTAATTTCATCTGTGACCCACTGATTGTTCAGTAGTGTGCTATTTAATTTCCATGTGTTAATGAAGTTCTTGTGGTTTCTTTTGGCGTGGATTTTCAATTTCATTGCACTGTGGTCTGACAGTATGCATGGGATAATTTCAATTCCTTTACATTTACTTAAGCGTGTTCTATGAACCAGTATATGGTCTATTTTGGAGAATGTCCCATGTGCAGCTGAAAAGAATGTGTATTCTGATGTTGTAGGGTGGAAGACTATAGACATCTACTAAGTCCATTTG